>QJPP01001658.1:0-212500 GCA_003996215.1 Jaltomata sinuosa
CCCCACAAATACCACAGAAAAGTCATAATACACATGAGTCACAATCACCGATTCTCTAACAGGGATAGATACATGGATAGGGGAATCAAGGATATCGCAATTCAAATTCAGACCCAAAGCAAAACTAACAGACACATAAGAATATGTGGATCCTGGGTCAAATAACACTGAGGCCATTTTATCACAGACAAGAATAGTACCTGTGATCAGCGCATCTGAGGCTTCCGCCTTATTCCTTCCTGGAAAAGCATAGCAATGTGCCCGATCATCAATCTGGATAACTTCCCGGGTTGGCTGCACCACACCCCTGCATGCACCGTCGTTCCCTTGGTCTCCCCAGCCTCCCTGGAAATTACCTCTCCCACCCTGTGGATAACCCCTAGCATTACCACCTCTGCCTGCCGAAACCACTGCTCTAGTTTGCTACTGACCCTAATTTCCTGCCAGCCTATGTGGACACTCCCTCTTAAAGTGGTCCAACTCACCACAATAGAAGCAACCAGAGTCTAAAGTAGGCCTGCTAGCTGATGTATAAGATGCCACCTGACCTCTAGGAGCTGAAGACTAAGCTCCCTGATGACCACCTGTAGTAGTTGACAGAGCTGACTGAATAGGAAGGGCCGAGTAAGCCTGCTGATGCTGGCCCCTGGAGTATGAACCACCAAAATTTTCCTCATTCCGGGGCCTTTTGGCTAAAGCCTTAGCATGCCTTGCTTGCCTAACTCCCTCAATATTCTTCACATAGTCCACTATATCATTAAAACCCTTCCCTGAAGAAGTCATCTGCATTGTCAGTACCTGCAAATCACTATTCAGACCCTTGACAAACAACCGGACCTATTTTTCTCGGAACCCAACATCTGTGTAGAAAAACGAGACAACGCATGAAACTTAGCCTTATAAGCAGAGATCGACATGCCACCCTGCTCCAAGTTCAGAAACTCATCCTTCTTCTGGTCCCTCAAAGTACGGGAACGTACTTCTCTAGAAACAAGGCATGGAATTGCTCCCAAGTTAGTAGAGGTAGGATAGATGACCGTCACTCAACATGAGACCTCCACCACTGCTTGGCATCACCCTGCTGCTGAAAAGTGACAAACTCCACCCCATACTGACGTACAATACCCAACTTGAGAAATCTCTCATGGCAATCCAGGATGAACTTATAGGCATCCTCCTTGTCTGTACCCTGAAACATCGGAGGTTTCAGCTTAAGGAACTTAGTCAGTATCTCATGCTCATTACATATCATCACTGGGCCTAACATTGGCCTGAGAAGATCATTTGTGCCCGAAACTACATCCATCCTTGGTGTAGTAGTAACTGCTGGCTGAGTATCCCAGGCCTGATTCGCATAAGCTGCGGGTATGGCTCCATCACTAACCAACCCACTCAAAATATCCCACACCTGCTTGAAAGCTTTCGATGTCATGTTAGGAAGGCCTGCACCCCCAACCGGTGCCGCCTTCTCCTGAGCCCCTCCATATTCTACCATTACTTCTCCTACATCCGCAGCCACAGGATCCTGAAGTGGGGGAGGGGTTACCTCACGTGCAGTATCTCAAGCTCCACCCCTGGCGGGTGAGGCTCCAGCTCATCCCCTGCCCCTTCCCCTACCTCTGCCACAAACTACCGGGCTCGCTGCTGGGACCACTGGCCTCGCTCCGTTATTCCTTGTAGTAACCATCCGTGGACAGAAGAGTGAATAAAGTTAGATACCAATTCATATCACCAGATACCAATTTGAATCGAGTTATAGCACAAAGAAAAAGAAGGAAGAGATAGTTTTTCCTAAAGCCCCATAGCCTCTCAAAGAAAAGTACGGACGTCTCCGCACCGTGCTGCAAGACTCTACTAGACCTGTTTGGTACAATGATATCAACGAACCTAGGCTCTGATACCATCTTTGTCATGACCCAACCAATCGTGAGTGGCACCCACCCAACCCCCGGATGAGCGAACCAATAGAGTTCCACCCTTGCCTAGACTAACAGCCTAAAACCAGCAAGCATAAATGAAAACTAGCAATAGAAATAAGATCACTAATCAAAAACTTATCATTGATAATAAACTGCGGAAATTTCCCACCTAGGAACTGAAAGTTATCATACCAAACATCAATACCAAATCTAGAGTACGGGGATGCAACCCCAAACAAAATAAGAATAGTTTTTAAGTTCGAACAAATGGACTAAAACTCTAGAGATAATACCAAGGTAGCTCGAATCACTAGCTCACCCTTGATTATCGGAATCATCGGTGCTAAATCTGAGGTCTCGTCTCAGCTGCTGAAAGATTTCCTGTACTCACCAAAAGAAAGACAAGTGCAGTATCAGTACACCACCAATGTGTACTGGTAGGATCATCAGCCAGTATTCAAGAAAATAGTATATAAATAGTATGCAAAATCCAGTAACAAGTATGGCAATCATGCAACAATATCACATGCATCTCTAGACTACAGGTCTCTACCTAGCTTTTTACCTCATGAATCCATCTCTTACAGTTCTATTCCACCAACAAGAATAACCATAACCACACCTTACCATCTAGCCCGGACCCACCCTGGAATCCCTTCTAGACAAATACCACAAGTAATGATTTACCCGGCCTAAACCAAGACCAATTCAACAATCATACAACAGTTTCCCGTCCACTCAAGGACCACCAGTCAGTAGCACTTTTCAATAACAACCTGGTCCACTCACGGAACTAATATCAAGTATCATATTCAGTAAAACAACCTGGTCCTCTCACAAAACCAATATCAACCAATGCAATACAATAATCAATGAAACAGTGCAGGATGCAATAAAGTAAACCCGTACCAAGTGTAGTACCCGTGCCAACCGAGTGTTATGCCTGTACCAGGTGTGGTACCCATGCCAACCATGTGTTATACCCATACCAGGCATAGTACCCGAGCCAACCGAATGTCAACAACAACAGCCAATAGAATGAATGCACACCCCTTGTAAAACCAACAAGTAAAAACCATTCAAACATAGACTGTAAACCAAACTTAGACATTCCACACAAATCCCCTAAGCAATGTAATGCACACAATTACTTAGATAACTAGTACAATGAATATACACGTTCACAGAAATACGAAATCCATCACTTACCTCGAATGTTCCAAGCTCTATTCAACCCGAGCTTTCCCGTGTTCCGGATTTCTCTCGCGTTGTTGGTCTAAAAATAACACATAATGCATACAATTAACATACAGGCCTGTACATTACCCAGATTATACCAAATCCCCAAACCTCAGGCCACCCATGATCATCCCACCCTTTTCCCAGGCTTTTCCATCATTAAATCTCCTAGTCTTATCATTTTTTACGGACAAAACACGAAATTAAATAGCCTATGATCATTTTAACGTACTTAAATCAACACCCAAGAACATACATGTTTGGAACCCCCTTCTTCCCCGAATTCCATCATCCCTAGGTCATTCCAACCTTTCCCAATTTCCCTCCTAGCAATTCTACCGCATAGGAAATGTAGTACAAAGTGTGGGGAACGAAAACCTTACCTTAGGAATGATTTTTGGCGGAGAAATGAAGAAAATTGCTTGAATTTGCCCAGCCCTTCTCCCAAAATAAACTTGTGAAATTCTGATGTTTTGAGAGCTGTTTCTGCATTAAAAACCCATCCGCCCGCTATAGCGTTCCCCGCTCTGCTATAGCGATCCCGCTATAATGGTCACCTACCGCTATAGCGGTCTTAAGTGAGTTGACCTCCCCTTGACCACCACTATAGCGGTAATTTCTACCGCTATATCGGTGGCCACTATCGCGCATGACAAAGCTCTTCATGGGAAGAAAGTTCATAAATGTGCCAGTTTTGTCTATTTCACAACACATTTGGTTCCCCCGACGTACCGAAACAACCCTTTCACGTCAAACGCGATTTTGGAAGTTCTACTTACCCAAATTCGATTTTGAAAAGTCCCCCAGACTCCTTTATGTCTTGGATACATGGAAAACTAGCTCAACCCAAGACCCTAGACTCTACCTCGCTCCAAAACCGGTCGAGGCTAGCCTTGCCCAGAATTTCAAACTCCCAAACCTGGAGTTTTCTAACTCTAAAACTTAGCATGATTGGTCTACCCGTAATGATGGACCCGGTCGTTACAACTTCCTAGCACAAAGGTAAGAAATAATCCTAGATAGTGCATGGCTAATAGAACCCTGTCATATATTCGAGGATACACTGGGCATGACTATAGTAACGGTCTTGGCATAGCAATTCAAAACCATATGATGAGGGCATAACCAGTCTATGCCCAGAATCATATCAAAATCTAACATGTCTAATATCATCATGTTACCCCAAGTCTCCAAATCACCGACAACAATCATACAGGATCTCACAACATGATCCACTACTAAAGAATCACCTACTGGGGTCAAAACATATACAGGAACAGATAATGACTCACTAGCCAACCCTAAATAAGGAACATAGTAGGCAGATACATATGAACATGTAGATCCAGGATCAAACAAAGCTAAAGCTGACTGGCGGCATATAAAAATTGTACCTGTGATCACTGCATCTGAGGCCTCTGCCTCTGGTCTATCGGGGATCACATAAAATTGACGTTGACTTCTATTTGATTGACTGACATCCCTACTATTTGTCCTTCCACAAGGGGCACCAACTCTACCTTGAACACCACTTTCTCGAGATGGTGGCTGCACAACTCTGATAGGCTGAGCTGGCTGAGTGGAAGGCTGAACAGTACCCCGCTGGGGGCACTCTGTAGCATAATGACCGATTACACTACACTCATAATAAGGCCATGATGGCCTACTCTGTCGAGATGAACTAGATGTACTGGTGTGTCCACCATGGCCTGATGCCCCAAAAGTTGTACCCCTCAAAGTCTAGCCACTGTAACCCTGGTGACTGCTCTTATCTTGCTCCAACTGAGGCCCACCTGAAGCCTGAAGTGATGCCTGCACTAACCGGCTAGTTTGACCCTGATGTTGTTGTGGTTGATATCCTCGGCCCAACTAGCCTAAACCTCTACCACTATAATAGGAACCAATGTAGCTACCCTAATGACATGGCCTCTTATCTCTGGCCCCCGAATCATGACAGTGAAAATCCTCCATAGAACGAATGTGGTCTACAATATCCTGGAAGGATCGCCCGCTGGAAACTAGTACCTCAGCCATATGTCTAATCTCTATCATCAATCCCTAAATAAATCTATGGACTCTATCGGGCTCGATAGGTATGATCATAGCCCCAAATGGAGCTAGCTAGTGAAAATGAGTCTCATACTCTGATACAGACATAGATCCCTATAGAAGTCTGGTGAACTTCTTTCTATGATGCTCTTGATCGCTCTGTGGCAAGAACTTGGCCATAAAGGCCTCATAAAACTCTCTCCAAACCCACTCAGGAGATGAAGATGGTCTGCAAGCTACATGGGCCCTCTATCATAACTTAGCTGGGCTCTCTAACTGATAAGCAGTATAACCAACTTTGTGAGTCTCCAATAACCCCAAATAATGTAGCATCTTCTCACAAGTAGATATAAAGTCATGTGGATCCTGACTAGAAGTACCAAAAAATCTAGGTGGCGTCAATTTCAGAAGTCTACCCAGAGCCTTCTGATCTGTCTCTGTCATAACTGAGCGAGGAGCAAGAGGCTGTGCAATAGAGCGTACAAGAAGAAACTCAGCATGGGGAGCCACAGTATCAGGCTGCACTCCTGAACTCTGAACACCCACGGCTACTCCCTGAGCGGATGTTTATGCCACATTTGAGGGCTGACCGTCAATCATACCTAACAACTGAAGAAGTAAACCCTAAATATCTGAAGAAAGAGCTGGGGGTGATGCTAGTATAGAAGCTGGTGCTGGCATTGGTGGTAGCTGGGCTATCCCCTAGTTCATAAGTTGCTGCTCTGGGACTATCTTAGGCTCAGACTCAGCTCTAGGAGCTCTAGTTGGTGTCGCTTCTCAGGCAAGTCCCTGAACTCTACCTCTATGACCTTCCCGACCCCTAGCTAGAGTCAGGTGTGCTGGGGTTGAAGGTTCGCCCTTGCGTGCTGCCAAAGACCTCGTACGAGCCATTTGCGAAAGAGTGAAGTAGAACAAATGAGATTCTAGGAAACCATCTAGAATAATACGCACGATATAGAAGCAAGAAAAGATCCAGGTTTCCTAAGATATCACTGTAGCCTCCCGAAGATTGAGTATGGATGTCTCTGCCCCAATCCGCAGGACTCTACTAGATATTGACTCCTATACCGATGACACTGGTGAACCTAGGCTCTAATACCAAGCTGTCATAACCTGATTTCACAAATCATAATGGCACCTACAACCCCCTATAGGCGTACTAATTCCCGTAGCCCAAAATGATTAGTAATGGGCTACTATCTACCAAGCATACGGAAGGAGTAATGTAACAGCGGAGGCAAGAGATAAGGTAAAGAAATGAGCAATAGGAATATATATATATATATATATATATAGGAAAACTAAGCAACCCCATGACCTAGTATAACAGTATAAGAGCTGCTACTATATAAACAGAGTACAAAGGTCCAAACGAATATATACAACTGTGTCCGAATATCAAAAGAGTACATAATACAAAAGAGGAGATAAAAGCTAAGCTCTGGTCTCCAAGAGCTTACCCTCCATCTCAAATGGTCCAAAAGCACTTTGCATGAGTCTCCACGAGTCAACAGCTCTGGCCCACACTAGGATCTGCACTAGAAAGATGCAAAGTATAGTACGAGCACCAATTGCAAAGCAATAGGTACCCATACACCTGGTATACCGGTAACCTCAAGAAAAATGAAGAAAGGAAAATAACTGAACATAGACATGATAGCAGTGAATCACACAAGGTAAGGATGATCAAATAACCCCACAAGTAACTATAGAATGAACCAGCACTATAATAGGATATAATAAGAATAAATCTACCTACAGTCCCAATGGGCACCCATACACCCGAGGAATACATACAAGTGAAAACAAACCCTTTGGCATCCCATACTACCAGAGCATACACTCAACAAATAGCAAACAAGGGTGAAATCATACACAAATAAATGATATGATGCAATAGTGTGAAACCAGGTGTAACCATAGTATCATATTACCTCCTCCGACACCAATAGGCCCAGAAGGTAGGATCCATAGAAGAACGCACCTGTATACCTTAACTACACCATATACCCCTCCTTTGACACACTCAGCACGTAGCCCCTGGTCCGGATCAGTAAGGTCCATGGAGGTCCTCGACCAGATACAAAATCTCAGAATCTCAGGATATCCAATATAACTACCCGGAGTATATCCGAGTCTAAACTAGTAACCATGATAATGAAATGAGTGCCCGAAGTGTTTTCGGGTCTAAATAAATAATCAAGTCTCAAAATACCCTTAAAGGGTTCCCAAGGTGTATTTGGGTCTCAAACAGTAGTAAAACAAGTCTGACGCTCAGCTCGATCGAGTCAAGTGTCATCTCAAATCAGTTATAAAACATACCTGGCACTATGACTCGGCTGAGTCTAGTATAAGTATGAAAACGGTGATAAAATCATTATTTAATCTCTCTTACCCCAAGAAGATCCATAAAAATCATTTCCAAGCCCTTTTATAACCATTTTACTGGAAAAATGGGCCCTCGAGGCCATGCAAGGTTTAGAAAACCATTTATAGTAGGCCCGCAGCAAAAAATAGTAGTAAACTATATGGAAAATCTCTTTATATACATGATAATGATATGCCCAAATAAAAATAGTAGCCCAACGGCCCACAATCAACCTATCGGCCCTGCACATGCTCCAATTGCTCTACAATACAGATAACCATCTCTGCAATCATAATACTGATATCTAAGACTCACGAACATCCCTAAATAAACCACCATTTATGGTCCAGAGGCATAAACAATACCACACAGGGCCACAAGGGTAAAACTACCAACTAAAATGAATACTACAACGATATGAGTGAAATAAGATGGACAGAAATGAAGCAGACAAGGTCTGGGGTGCCAAGATAATAAAACCCAACCCAAGGATGCTAAGTAGTACAATTATAGCCTATATACGCAGAGTCTAATATAGAGAAGACCTTAACCTACCTGTCATCTAATGATAAGCTGTTAGAATGACGATTTCCAAGCCCAAACTTCTCTGAGAAGCTTCGAACAGCAGTCAAACCTTCAAAAAGGTAATCTACGCATTAAAACAATACTAATGATACCCATATTTCTAAAAGTATAGACGGGTCAAAATTTGGGTCACAAGCAGGCTCGTGGGTCTCGTAACCTAAAATTGGAATGAAAGAGTGTACAAGGATAACCACACTCCCATGAGTGCATGCTCAGAATTTAAGGGGAAAAGAGCAAGAGGAAAGGCTCAAAAACAACCTTTGAACTACAAGAATCAACAAGAGCTATCAAAGGAGAATTTAAAGAAATTAACAAGGAACTTATCGAATTGGGAACAAGAAAATAATCACAGAACTGAGAATTATCACCCTAACGCCTAGAATTGAAGTTATACCGAGAAAAAGGGAGCTTGAGCTGATAACAATAGAGGATATGCATTTTTTGAGTGATAAAAATAAAGAGGGGATTATTTATACTGCCAGGGGTCGTTCTTCGCGATCGCGAAGGGACCCCACGTAGTCGCGAGGACCATGGTATCTAGACCGTCATGATCACAAGGACTAGCTATATGATCGTAAATAACAAGGATGGAGGGACTATATCACCATTGCGAGAAGGGACCTCACAATCGCGTAGAGCAAAGAGAGTTGGGTCCATAGGCCCTTCATTGTAGTTGCATGAAGGGACCCTCATAGTCTTGATAACTAATAAGGTAAATCATTATGATCATGATGGCTTCCCTCACGGTCGCGGTTAAGGCCTAAGGCCTGCACCTGCACCTGCAACCAACAAAAAAATTGAAAGTAAAAAGTCTCTGGATGGGCCAACAGGAATCATCCAGGACCTCGTGCGCGCAAACAAACTCTGCTACTGCACTAGAAATGACATTCTGGACTCAATGGAATTGACAAAATTCCTAACGGAGGTTGATTTAATAAAAAGTGAGCTCCACGCCCAAACCAAACTTTGGCCAACAATTTTCAAAATGGAACCTAAGGGCCAAAAATGAGTCTGGAAGCTTTGGGACCCAAACCAAAGGTCCCTCTAGCCCAAAGTCAATATTCTGGAGCTAATAGTGCTGATGAAATTTCCATCTGAGGCCATTTTCTCAGAATATTAACCAAAGTCAAACTTCCAGACCCATACCAAGGATCTATCAAGACCAAAACCCATGCTTTGGAGCTAATAGAACTATCAAAATTTGATTCTGAGCACATTTACCAAGATTGTTGACCAAAGTCAATAATATCCTAAGTTTAGGCTCTAAAATAGGGAAACGGTCATAAAGACGAAATGAATGGAAAGGGCACGAAACCACCGGTCCCAGCAAGCCATAAATGACTTGTGGACACTACAGGCAAGCTCTAACAGTACAAGGAAAATTTAAATAGGGAATGATCGAAAGGGTCATTACACAGATCAAGGGTTAGTTTGAGGTCACTTATAGCTTCAAACACTGTGTTACATCTAGGGCATAGGCTTGGGATGTGAAAAACTTGGTATCAGAGCATCAGGTTCAAGAGTCCTAGAGTGTCTGAAAGCCGCATTAAGTAGAGCCCTTTTGTAACACCCTAAATTTTTGAGCTAGGATTCTAATAGTTTTTCATGTGTAATTAGACCTGAACATAGAAGATTTCATTGTAACTAGGAGTTATGGTCAAGCACTACATGTGGGAAGAGTGTTGGAGGTGAATTAAGTCATAAGGAAGCTCTAGCAAGTTAAGTTGAAAGCTTATCTACCGATTAAGTTTTCGTATAACTTTCTAACTTGAGTCATCTTCAAACGATCATTGCTACTAGATCATAAAGGATTAGGTGGTCCATGACCCACCAAATTAAAGGTCTTTGAGTATTCTTTCCAACTCTGTTAACCGCGTATTAATCTGAGTCTAGAGTAAAAAGTATGACCAGTTTACCAAGAAGACATCTGCCTGACCAGAAGTCTGTCAAAATTTGGAAGGAAAAATGGACTATTTTAAGAGACAACGGTCCATTCTTTTGACCATTTTCAGAGGCAGAGGCTCGTAAAATCTTGTAAGTTAAAATGCCTATGAAAACGGTCCGTTTGTGACCAAAACGGACCGTTTTGGCGTCCATTTTTCTGATGCGCCTTTCCTTTCCTAGACCAATCCGGATTTTAATTGGGATTTCCTATAAATAGGACTCATAGGGTAATTTTTTTACGGCAACTTCTTTCCAAGATTGTTTCAAATGCTCCTCTATCTCAAAACACCAATCTTCCAAGTCTCAGAGATATCAAAGGCTAGGGTTTCTATTCCAATAGTTCCTCTCCACAATCTTTTTCTCCAAGGTACGCAGAACGATCCCTTTTCAAAGTATCTTATAAATGTTATGGTTTTCAAACCCTTTGGTAAACATTTATACTATTTTGATTATGAACTTAGGGTTACAAATATGGTTTTACTAACTTTGAGGAAAGCTCATGAAAACATTATTCCCTAATTTTTACTTGAAAATACTAAGGGATTATGTGATGAATGGTACTTAAAAAGGGGATTGAAAGGTTTTTACTTGTTCTTCTTCATATCAAAAAGTCTTGAAAGTGATTTATGGATTTTGAAAGATATTGCTATTCTAACAGATTTTATGAATGGAATCCGTTAAGGTCATCCCAAGTTAGGATCAAACTATCCCTACAAGAACAACAACAACAACATACCCAGTGTATTCCCACAAAGTGGGGTCTGGGAGGGTAGAATGTACGCAGACCATACCTTTACCTCTATGTTTTGCCGACATAGAGATGGTTTAATCCTAACTTGGGACGACCTTATCTTTTCCTCTATGAGGACGATTATACTGGCTATATTGTATTGAAATCTTGACTCATGAGGCAAACATGGGTTGGGGCTTAGCCGGTCGAGCATTGATCAGACCCATATAGCCTGTGGTGTTAAATAGAAGTTGGTGATACCATCTAGTTCAAAACAACAGATAGAAAGTTTACTGTTTTCTCATAATGGAATTTTCTACGGATATTTTATCATTATTGTGTTGTTAGTATTTTAAATACCTACTTTTCAGTTAATGTATATTGTATCTATTTTGGCTTTTCTATGTACCACTCTATTTCACGTACTGACCATCTTCGAGTGGTTACATCAATTTATGATGTATGTTATGAGGCATCTTCTCGTGGTACTATGCAACGCTAGATTCTTCAGACAGGTCCAACTTTTAGGTGAGCCCTACATATTTTGGAAGACACCTTTATTGACATACCTCTCAGTCTTATATTTTATGGTATTGTCGAGGCCTTGTCCCGGCATTGATGTTTTATTCTTATGTTAGAGGTTTCATAGACCTATGTAGATGTTGTTTAAATATTTTATTTCCAACACTTGGTAAATTTTTATATATGTTTTAAATAATGTTATCAAATGGATCCTTTTTTCGCAACTTCTTTATTTATTGAATGTGCTTTTAATGAATGCTAAGGGGTCTTCTCGAGCTTTCATTTGTCTTGGTTGCCCGTCACATCCAGGGCCTGGTTTCGGGGAATGACAAACTTGGTACTAGAGCACGGTTTATGGTCCCAGGGTATCTACGAAGCCGTGTCTAGTAGAGTCTTTCTTATGGGTGTGTTGCATCATTTGTCTTGGTTGCCCGTCACATCCAGGGCCTGGTTTCGGGGAATGACAAACTTGGTACTAGAGCACGGTTTATGGTCCCAGGGTATCTACGAAGCCGTGTCTAGTAGAGTCTTTCTTATGGGTGTGTTGTGCAACACACTTATAATTTAGAGGCTATAGGGAATTAAGGAAATGTTTTCCATTCTTTCATACTCCAGATTTTACGAAACTATCGTCTATAATAAACTTATTCATATTCCTATTTTGCTCTAACTCAGCTGGCTACGCCCTATTTTCGAGGTGAAAGAAGTACAAACCTCAGACTCATT
Organism: Jaltomata sinuosa; assembly: GCA_003996215.1. Lineage (NCBI taxonomy): Eukaryota > Viridiplantae > Streptophyta > Magnoliopsida > Solanales > Solanaceae > Jaltomata > Jaltomata sinuosa. Next base: position 12,083 of record QJPP01001658.1, read on the forward strand.
ATGATGAAATCCTATCTGGTTGAGTCATCCAAAAGGTTATGAAACTGCATAAGGACTTGAGAGGAGTACATTAGTGTGTCAATGTCTATTAATTCTAAGTATAAACTCCTATTTTCTTGAATTATGCATTTGATCCAAGGTGAAACGTGTTTTCAAACCCTTTCGAAAACTTTATTGTAGTTGTCATGCTTAAGATGGAGAGGGATGTATGCGAGTGTTGGGATAGTATTTACTCCCGAGAGAAAGTATAAATTAGGGTGTTATGAGATATGAGTAGTGAAATAATCCCAAGGCTATGGATATGTGGAGTCACGAGTTTAGAAGTCAGAGGGTGCATGTAGTAAATAATCAAAAAATATAGCTAGAGTCTTGTACCCACTAAGGGAGTGATAGAGGTGGTAACCCCGTATGGTATGAGTTCTAGTGTAGCAAGAATCGCAAATTTTGTGGAGATTGGTAGAAGTAAAATGGTTAGTTAAGATGTTCTTTTTGAATTATTCGAAATAGGAAAGGAGCTTATGATGCCTTGTTATTGTAGTAGCATAGACCAATTATAAGTTGTGAATGTAGGGATAGAGTGGTTATGAATTTATAAAATTTAGACTCTATTTTGAGGTTTTGGAGAGGGAGACTTTGAGATTTTTATAGAAAAGAAGTCGTGCTTGTAAACCATAATCATGTTGAAAAGGAATTAAGATCGACCACTCTGTCAAAGTTTTGGTGGACTAGTGTTTCTTGATTTTTATTTGGTAGATGTAAGCGTAAATAGCATGCTAAGTGGTGATGTTGACTTTACCTAGTGCTAGACACTAAGTTTGAGTCAGGGGTGGTTACTGAGATAGAAAGAAATGATAGTTGGGGATAATATTATTTCCTTTATGAGACTCATCTAGTAGGTTTGACATGGTGTGTGAGAGGGCTAAGGTTTATAACTTAGGGAAGGTTTGAAGGTGTAAGCATGATATATACATGAGAACTAGTGTTGAAGCAGTGAATTATGGCTAATTCATTAGATGAATAAGAGTCTTAAGTTTATAAGAATGAGTTACACTCGAGGTAATATGTTGTTAGATGAGGTTTTAAGTTGTTAAATGCTAGGTGTTCCTGATTAGTGTTCTTGAGATTCTTTATATGGAGGAGGCTAAGTAGTTATTATATGTGTATTCTTTGGAATGAAATTGAGGGAATTATAGATCTAAAGGGATGTTGTTGAGCCTCTTGGCTTATCTTTTTAAAATTCATTGGATTGGGTGGATATGAGATTGGATAAATTCTAGTAAACTAAGGAGTGTAGGATAGATTCTTAAGTGTTAGAGAACGTGAATGTGTGCGCCCAAGAGAGCTAAGTTTAAATATTTCGACTATGGAAGTTAGAGTAAGTTAAGAATAGTGTCTCTGAAGAGAATGGCCTAGAAAGGAGTTGGTATTTTTCCAAATATAATGTCTGGGTGAGATTAGCATTCATGTGTATATTAATACCCCATAGTGCCAAGTGTTGTACTTATAGATATTTTTACAGAATAGGTCCACAGGTCTAGGATAGTGACCTTTGCATTAAGGGGGAGATGATGAGGTGTTGAACCAAGGGAAGTATTGAGTTTCCAGTGGTGATGAGTTGCAGAAGGGAGTTATGATACGTTCCATAATGATCCATTCTTATTCTAGCATATTCCTTATACTTTAGCTTAAGAGGACACTCTACCCATGTCTTATGCCTTTGAATCATGCCTATGTCTGAGGGCTGAATTTTCTATGTGAGTCTCTTGTCAATGCTCTGTCCTTTGAAATAGAAGCGATAACGTCTCTCAGCGGTATAAATCTTTCTCTAAGGTTCTAGAAATCCAAGGTCTATGATATGATGCTCATGATCCATGAACCCATATCTCATGTTATACTCTGTCCTATGAACTCAAGCTTCATGATATGTCCAAAATGGCTATTGAAATCATGCTACATCATGTACATACTTAGATCAGACTTCTTGAAAGATTCGTGCTCTTGATTTCATTTCTCTAAGCCATGTGTACGTCCACCCTTGATAGTTATAGATAGTTATGGCATGTCTATGCTTATAACACCCTCAGTTCGCGCCTTGTGCGCTCAGTATATATAAAGTACTTGCGCTCATCGCACCAGATTTCCTAGATATCATCTTGAGTGACAAGGTCACGCTAAGTATAAGTCAATATTGAACAACATCCATCTATCCCCAATGCTCATGCTATTATTAAATATGTTCAGTTCATACTCCATGTTTCTGGTCAAAAGTTAGGCCTCTATTTGCAGGTCATGTAGTTCATGCTCTCAATCTACTCCTTCAGTAACATTTAGTTTATGTCTGGTCAACTGTCAGAAAAGGAAGCTAAGTAGTGATATAGATGGAAGGTAGTAGAGGTTCCCTTTTTAGTGATGGCTACGGTGTGATTGTGTCACCTAAGTTGTTAAGTGTGGATGAGGTGCGAGATGAGAATTATTATGTGAAATAGTAAGCTGGGAATATATGATGTGTCTCCTTGTAAAAGTTTGAGAATTGTTGATTGTAGGGATTCTTGAGAGAATTCTTTGATAGTTTACCTATATATAAGCCGGGAAGAGAATAACGTAATAGGCTTGAATATGATGTTGGATGCTTGTGGGCAAATGCTTCTTGTGGCAAATGACTTCTTGTTAAAATCTTGAGCTTGATTGATTAAGGTTATAAGGAGAAGTAGTATTCTTGGAGGATAAATCTAGATGTAAAAAGAGACTTTGGCGTGTTTAGAATAAATGTAAGGGTTGATAACATTTAGGAAAGAAGGTTCCTATAGGGGTATGGTGTATAAAATCTCAAAATTCATACTAGTAGGATCACATTAGATGTATCACTTTACGCCTTCAAGTTAGGCTTGAACAGGGTGAGAGCAAGATGTTAGATGCAGACTTTAGTAGCTATATGTTTCAATGTAAAAACTTCAAGTCGCAAGGGGTGATGTGTAGTATTTGGAGGAGGTTATATAGTTGAAAGGTGTTGCTAAATCTAAGGGCTATTATCCATATCATTTAAGGTGAGGATACTTCTATTCATACGTCCAAAACCTTATTTCATGCCATGTATCAATCTCAATTCATTCTTATGATTTTCAAAATTTCATGTCATACATTAGTATGATCATGTTCCATAAAACTTATGTCCTAGATCATGTCTATGCCAATTCTCATATGTCTCACAATTCCTACTCTCACGTTTTGCTTGATGTTGTCATAGAGCACCTCTTGAGGTCTTTCCATCTTTGTTCAAAAGAGAATTCTTGATGTGAAGTTATAGCCTTTACTTCCTTACTTGTATGGCTTCAATAAGTCCCTACCCATCATTTGAGGACGAATGATCTCAAGGGGGAGATATTGTAACACCCCAAATTTTTGAGCTAGGATTCCAATTGTTTTTCGCGTGTAATTAGACCTGAACCTAGAAAATTTTATTGTAACTAGGTCTTATGGTCAAGAACTATGTGTGGGAAAGTGTTGGAGGTGAATTAAGGTCTTAAGGAAACTCTATCACAAGTTAAGTTGAAAGCTTATCTACCGACTAAGTTTTCGTATAACTTTCTAACTTGGGTCAGATTCAAATGATCATTGCTACTAGAATATAAAGAGTTAGGTGGCCCATAACCCACCAAATTAAAGGTCTTTGAGTCCTCTTTCCAATGCCACTGACTTTGCATTAATTTGAGTCCAGAGTAAAATGTTATGACTAGTTTATCAAGAAAACATTTGTCTAACCAGAAGTCCGTCGAAATTTGGAAGTTAAAATAGAAGGAAAAAGGGACCGTTTTCAGAGACAACAGTCCATTCTTTCGACTGTTTTGGGGGGCAGAGGCTCGTAAAATCTCATAAGTCAAACGCCTATGAAAATGGTCCATTTGTTACCAAAATGGACCATTTTAGCATCCATTTTTCTAACGGATCTTTCCTTTCCTAGACCAATTCGGATTTTAATTGGGATTGCCTATAAATAGGACTCCTAGGGTAATTTTTTTATGGGAACTTCTTTCCAGGATTGTTTCAAACGCTCCTCTCCCTCAAAACACAAATCTTTCAAGTCTCAGAGATATCAAAAGTCTAGGGTTTCTATGCCAAGAGTTCTTCTCCACAATCTTCTTCTCCAAGGTACGCAGAATGATCCATTTTCAAAGTATCTTATAAACGTTATAGTTTTCAAACCCTTTGGTAAACATTTATACTATTTTGATTATGAACTTAGGGTTACAAGTACGGTTTTACTAACTTTGAGGAAAGCTCATGAAAATGTTATTCCCTAACTTTTACTTGAAAATACTAAGGGATTATGTGACGAATGGTACTCAAAAAGGGGATTGAAAGGCTTTTACTTGTTCTTCTTAATATCCAAAAGTCTTCAAAGTAATTTACGAATTTCAAAAGATATTGCTATTCTAACGGATTTTACGAATGGAATGAATTGAGACATAAATTATTGTTTTACTATATGAATTTTATGAAATGGGCATATTGAATTGTTGACAGACCCTATGGGTTCTATACTGATGAAATGAATGACTTGTAAGTCTTGGTATGATGATACCAATAACGAATTATGACTCTCATAGAATTGTATTATTGAAAGATATTTTTTAAAGATATTGAAAATGGTAATAATTTTGGCTCTAAGAGAATTAGATGGTTAACCGAGAAGGTGTGAGGCTAAACATCTCAACACCCGAAACTTGTGTTTTGCCGACATAGATATGGTTCAATCCTAACTTGGGATGACCTTATATTTTCCTCTACGAGGACGATTATACTGGACATATTATATTGAAAGCTTGAGTCATGCAAAAAACATAGGTTGGGGCTTAGCCGGTTGAGCATTGATCGGACCCACATAGTCTGTGATGTTGAAGAAGTCGGTGATACCATCTAGTTCAAAAGTAACAGATAGAAAGTTTATTGTTTTCTCATAACGGAATTTTCTGTGGATATTTTATCATTATTATGTTGGAAGTATTTTAAATACCTACTTTCAGATAATGTATATTGTATCTATTTTGGTTTTTCTGTGTACCACTACATTCCATGTACTGACCGTCTTCGAACGGCTACATCGATTTATGATGTAGGTTCTGAGGCACCTTCTTGTGGTACTACGCAATGCTAAATTCTTCAGACAGGTCCAGCTTTTAAGTGAGCTCTTCATATTTCAGAAGGCACCTTTATTGATAGACCTCTCAGTCTTATATTTTATGGTATTATCGGGGCCTTATCCCTGCATCGATGTTTTATTCTTATGTTAGAGTCTTCGTAGACCTATGTAGATATTGTTTAAATATTTTGTTCCCAACACTTGGTAAATTTTCATATATGTTTTAAATGATGTTCTCAAATGGGTCATTTTTCTGCAACTTTTTTATTTATTGAATGTGCTTTTAATGAATGCTAAGGGGTCTTCTTGTGCCTTCATTAGTTTGGGTTGCCCATCACGTCCAGGTCCTAGTCTTGGGGCATGACACCTTTTCATGGGTGTGAAGTATGTCACACCTATGAGAGAGAGGCTATGAGATATTTCTAGGAAACTCCACTTCTTTCATGATCTATATCATGCAATAGAGTTTAACTCTATTTCTCTCTTCTAATCTGTTTGTTATGCATTTCAGATCATGCCTCCTCATAGAAATAACGCTCGTAATGCTAATGCGAATCCCCCGATTCTGGACCACAAGGTCACTAATGTAGAATTCAAAAATGCCATTCAGATCATGGCACAAGCTATGACTGCCCAAACTAATTAGCAGCCACCTATTCCTATAAACCCAAATGATGGGACAGCTGCTGCCAGAGTTAGGAATTTCATCCGTATGAATCCGCCAAAATTATTTGGGTCGAGAGTAGATGAGGATCTGCAGAACTTCATTAATGAGGTGCAGAATGCTCTTGATGTGATGCAAGTTTTAGGGGTTGAGAATGTTGAGCTGGCATCTTATCAGCTTAAGGATGTGGCTCACATCTGGCTTACATAGTGGAAGGACAGCAGGGGAAGGAATGTAGATCCTATGACTTAGGATTGTTTTACTGGAGTTTTTCTGGATAGGTTTTTCCCGAGAGAGTTGAGAGAGGCTAAGGAAGAGGAATTTGTAAATCTGAGGCAGGGGTCCATGTCTGTTCAAGAATATGGTTTAAGGTTTATGCAGCTCTCTAGGTAAGGTCCAGCAATAGTAGCAGAGCCAAGAGCCTGGATGAGTAAATACATTTCGAGTATCTTTGACTTGGTTAAGAAGGAATGCAAGACATCCATGCTAGTCAGAGATAAGGACATCTCTAGACTCATGACTTATTTTCAACAGATGGAGGAAGAAAATCTTAAGGAGGTAGCAAGGGAAAGTAAAAAGGCTAGAACATGTAATTATGACGATTCCCAGCAGAGTTCGGGCAGTGGAAATAGCTCGTAATTACAGCAAAAATCTTCAGCCCCAGTACCTTCATCATCTAATGCTCCATCCCCCATACTTTGACAGGACCAGAAGAAGAGAGCACCAGGCTCTAAGTCACAAGGCAGTGTTTTAGGTAGCTGCACTTTTCCAGCATTCCCTAAGTGTGGTAAGAATTATCCAAGTGAGTGTCTTGTTGGCAGAGAGGGGTGTTTTAGGTGTGGCCAACTAGTCTATAGGTTGAAGGAGTGCTCCTCATCCAGGCAGGGACAGGGAGGTAACCAAGCTCAGTATTCTACTTCAGCAACCTCGACAGGTTTCATGGTTCAGCAGGGTACTACTTCTGGCACAGGCAACAGTCAGCATCAAAACTGTCTCTATGCCATGTCATCACGCCAGGATCAGGAGAGCTCACTAGATGTAGTCACTGGTATATTGTCAGTCTTTTCTCTTGATATTTATGCTTTGTTAGATCCAGGGGCTTCACTATCTTTGTAACCCCATATATTGCATACAAATTCAGAGTCGGTCCTAAAGTACTCTTAGAACCCTTCTCAGTCTCTACCCAAGTCGGTGAGTCAATCTTAGCTAAAAAGGTATACAAAGATTGCCCATTTTCAACCTTTTATAATATCACCTCAGTAGACTTAGTAGAGTTAGATATGATCAATTTTGATATCATTCTCGACATGGATTGGATACACGCCTATTATGCCTCAGTTAACTGTAGAACCAGAGTCATGAAATTCTAGTTTCCAGATGAGCCTATCTTAAAATAGTGGGGTAGTCATCCAATGTCTAAGGGTCATTTCATTTCTTACCTTCAAGCCAGGAATATGATCTCAAAGATCTAACACATAGTTTGGGTTAAGGATTTAGAATCTGAAACCCCATCTCTCTAATCAGTCCCTGTAGTCAATGAATTCCCTAAAGTATTCCCTGAGGATCTTCCCACAATCCCTCCTGAGCGGGAGATCGACTTTAGCATAGACTTTCTTCCATATATGTAGCCTATCTTCATTCCTCCTTATAGAATGGCTCCAGCCTAGCTTAAGGAGTTGTAAGATCAGCTAAGAGACCTTCTAGATAAGGGTTTCATCAAACCTAGAATCTCTCCATAGGGTGCTCCAGTCCTCTTCGTTCATAAGAAAGACAATTCTTTCAGAATATGCATAGACTACCTCCAGTTAAACAAGGTCACCACCAAGAATAAGTATCCCATCCCCAGGATTGATGAATTGTTCGACCAATTTTAGGGTGCCAGTTACTTCTCCAAGATTGACCTCAAATTCAGTTATTATCAGCTCAGAGTTAGAGATTGTGACATTTCGAAGACAACCTTCAGAACTTGGTATGGTCACTATGACTTTATAGTTATGTCTTTTGGACTAACCAATGCTCCTGCAGCCTTTATGGATCTGATGAATAGGGTATTCAAATAGTATTTGGATATGTTCATCATTGTCTCCAATGATGACATCCTAGTGTATTCTCAAAATGTGGAGGAACATATGAATCATTTGAGAGTTGTGCTGCAAACCCTCAAGGATCGCCATCTCTTTGCTAAGTTCAGTAAGTGTGAGTTTTGGTTGCAGTCAGTTTCTCTTCTGGGTCATGTGGTGTCTAAGGAGGGAATTTGAGTAGATTCACATAAAATAGAGGCAGTAAAGAACTGGCCTAGACCTACCTCTCCAACAGACATTAGGAGCTTTTGGGGCTTGGCTGGTTACTACAGGAGGTTCGTTGAAGGGTTCTCATCCATAGCTGCTCCGTTGACTAGGTTGACTCAGAAAAAGGTTAAGTTTCAGTGGTCAGATGAGTGTGAGAAAAACTTCCAAGAGTTAAAGACTAGATTGACCACCACTCCAGTTTTGACTCTACTAGAGGGTTTAGATGATTTCGTGGTGTATTGTGATGCATCTTGATTTGGCTTAGGTTATGTTCTGATGCATCATTGTAAGGTCATTGCATATGCCTCCATATAGCTTAAGTTTCATGAGAAGAACTACCCAACTCATGATCTTGAGTTGGAAACAGTCATTTTTGCCTTAAATATATGGACACACTACTTTTTTGTATGGTGTCCGTGTAGATGTGTTTACAGATCATAAGAGCCTCCAGTATGTGTTCACTCAGAAGATGTTAAATCTTTATCATAGAAGGTGGATAGAACTTCTCAAGGACTATGATTTAATTGTGATTTACCATCCGGGTAAGGCCAATGTAGTGGTTGATGCACTTAGTAGATTGTCTATGGGTAACGTGTCCCATGTTGAGGAAAAAAAGAAGAAATTAGCTAAGGATGTTCATAGACTCGCTTATTTAGGAGTTCGCCTTATAGATTCGTCAGAAGGTGGTGTCATTGTTCAAAATGGTTCAGAATCTTCATTAGTGGTTGAGGTGAAGGAGAAGCAAGACAGTGATGCTATCCTGCTTCAGTTAAAGGGTATTGTCCACCAGTAGAGAGTAGAGGTTTTCTCTCGGGGGAGATGATGTGCTTCGTTGCCAAGATCGCCTATGTGTGCTGAATGTAGATAACTTAAGGCAGCGGATTTTGATAGAGGCCCAAAGCTCCAGGTATTCTATTCATCCCGGTGCCACTAAGATGTACCATGATCTATGAAAAGTCTATTAGTGGAATTGCATGAAGAGAGACATTGCAGACTTTGTGGCTAAGTGTCCCAATTGTCAGCAAGTTAAGGTAAAACATCAGAGACCGGGAGGTTTGACTCAGGATATCAACATTCCTACTTGGAAGTGGGAAGTGACCAATATGGACTTTATTACGGGCTTACTGCGTACTCATCGACATCATGACTCTATTTGGGTGATAGTAGACCAGATCACTAAATCAACCCACTTTTTGGTTGTCAAGACTACAGATTCAGCAGAGGACTATGCCAGGCTCTATATCTATAAGATAGTTAGGTTGCATGGGGTTCCCTTATCCGTTATATCAGATAGGGTTACTCATTTCACATCTGAGTTTTTGAGATTATTTTAGAAAGGTCTTGGTACTAAGGTTAACCTTAGCACATCTTTCCGCCCGCAGACAAATGGCCAGGCACAGAGTGTACCATCCAGACCTTAGAGGATATGTTGAGGGCTTGTGTGATTGATTTCAAGCTTAATTGGGATGATCACTTACCTCTTATAGAGTTTGCCTATAATAACAGTTTTCACTCTAGCATTCAGATGGCTCCATATGAGGCACTTTATGGGCAGAGGTGTAGATCACCTATAGGTTGGTTTGGAGTAGGTGAAGCAGCTTTGATAGGGCCAGATTCAGTCTATGAGACTATGAAAAAAGTTTATCTTATTAGAGAGAGGTTGAAGGCAGCTCAAAGCCGTTAGAAATCCTATGCAGACGTGAGAAGAAAAGAGCTAAAATTTGAGGTGGATGATTAGGTATTTCTGAAGGTATCACTGTCATGACCCAACTACTAGGTCGTGCAGGCACCTACTCTAAGCACCTAGATAGGATAACCCTTACCACCATATCCAACAGGTAAATGCGGAAGTTATAAGTAATACATAAGAAAGTAACTCCTTTTAATGCAAGAAAAGTCGTTTACAATATACATCACAATAATTCCATTTACAACATGAAAACAACCCTCCCTAGGAACTAGTCTAAAACAGGTACAAGAGCTTCTACAGGAGAATTACAAGATCAAAAGAAGACACAGCTTCCACCATGGAATTGAAGAGTAGAAGCTGCTGAAGATCACCATCGTCCTGTACTTAAGGAACATCACTGACCCTGAAACCAGACTATACCCAAAAAGGTATAGTAAGAGTGGTATAAGTACAAATAACATATAATGGTAGGCATCATCAATTGGCCCAAATCCCCTACATACCATCATATAGGAAATCAAGAGAAAATATGCAATAAGTTTACAATAATCCATTCCTTCAACGTCCACTTTTACCACCCTGATATTGACACTAGGAACTTATACATTCTTTTCCAAGCCTTCCTACCCTATTCTGTTGCCAACTCCACAACATGGAGACTCTATACCATCCCATCCTAGTCCAACGTAACACTAGGACTTTCCCACCATCACATTAACACTAGGACCTCCCAGGTCACACTTAGTTCTAAGACTTCCCAAGTCACACTTAACACTAGACTTCCCAAGTTACATATCTTACCAACCACTATAAGCACCTCAGTGGTTCCAGTTTCAACAATCAGGTATACTATCAGCCTCTGCTAGCCAGTTGAGAGACAACCTACAAAAACCATAATTTACCAGCCTGACTCAAATTAAGATACTAAGTCAACCACCTTGACCCTTATCCCTTAGCTAAACAATGGGTTACCTGTGAGTCCTACGTATTCAACCCCTAAGGATTCTTATCCTTGACACCCTGCCGGTTCAGGCACTCACAAAATACTAGCCTTGTTTTACTAACTCAGTCAAATCTGACTCTCTAGGAACCTTAGGCCCTCCAAGTTCACGTGTCTTGAACCCATCAAGCAATACGCCCCTCAACCCCTAGTCTTGTGACCAACTAGCCCAGACAACACCGTTAATCGGCCTATCACTCTTACATAAAATGGGAATTACAAGGGTACGACATTAACCAAATATTACCCGACGATATGAAATAACCAAGTCCATATGACTATTAATAAGACCCCCAATCAACAACCAAACTCAACAACCATATAAGCCATGCATGACTATCCAAGTAACCAGACCACATATACTTATGTCACAGCTTGCAAGCAACTCGGACCACCCAATGATCTCTAGGATATTGTCTATGGCGTTTAACATGCAACCCTGGTTTACTCAAGAACCCCCATGAACACTTACACATACTAGCCCGGCCACTCAAGGACCAATATATATGTCAAGTAACCATAAATCCCGGCCCTCTTAGGAAACCAACATGAAAAGAATATCAATAGCAGATAAGCCCAGTTCACTCAAGGAACCAATAAATAATGAACATCAATAGCAAATAAGCCTAGTTCACTCAAGGACCAATATATATGTCAAGTAACCATAAATCCCGTCCCTCTCAAGAAACCAACATGTAAAGAATATCAATAGTATATAAGCTCATTTCACTTAAGGAACCAACAAGTAATGAACATCAATAACAAATAAGCCTGATTTTCTCAAGGAACCAACACACATATAGAAATCAATCTCGTACCAGGCGTGGTATCCGAGCTGACCATAATAAAACTTGTACCAGGCGTGGTACCCGAGCCAACCATTATATAACCTGTACCAGGCGTGGTACCCGAGCCAACCATTATAGAACCTGTACCAGGCGTGGTACCCGTGCCAACCATTAGTATCCCGTACCAGGCGTGGTACCCGAACCAACTGAATATCACACAAACCAACAGTCAATACTTAAATGAATAGAAAACACCCTTGTAAAACCAACAAGCAATAATCAAGTTCATTTTACATAATTGACACCCCAAATACTTGGATATTCATAACTTCCTTTCCTAAGCATGAAAGCATATACAGTACTAAGCAATAGTTATATGTATATACATTGTATTTGGCAAGAAATTAATCATCACCTACCCGGCAACATGGCTCATAACCTCATTCTTGACAACCCGTCCGAAGACTAACTCTCGGGTTACACTCTAGACACATATAGTCGCAACAACACATCTAGAACCCTTATTTAAAAACAAATACAATTCAGGGAAAACATCCTCTAACATTAAAACTTCAACACTTCATGTTTATTCCATTCCCTTTATTTGAGATCATCCCGAAAATCCGCTATAACCAACCACTTATTTAATTTATAATATTCTGATTCCCTGAACCTACCCAACAATCTAGTTTTCATGGATTCTAATATCACATATCAATTAACAAATATAAACAACCCGGAATGAAGTACATTACCCTAACCCCCTTATTCCCATTCCATAAATCCAGCCAGACAATATAATATTCCTCTAGACTCCATGTCCAAAGGCCTAAATATGAATCCTCTTATCATTCTATAACAACAATATGAAATGGATACAGGTCTAAGTCTACTCTTTTAAAAACCTAGCGTACCTGTATGCCATGCATCAGCTGCAAAGGTCTGAACAAGAAGAATCTAACTTCGTGAAGGCATTTTCTGACGGAGAACAAGTTCAAAATCCATGGTTTTGCTCCTCTTTAGCCGAAATCTCCCCTCCTCATGGATCCAAGACCTTGGAGCAGCCAAGAAGGGTTTTTGGAGCAACCCTCACCTCTTTAAAACTGAAAAGGAGAGAATGAAATTATAAAACCCATTTTTGAGATTTCTAGTCCAGTCATCCCGCTATAGTGGTCCAATTTTGCTATAACAGCACCACCATAGTAGTAGTCGCCCGCTATAGCAGGGTTGACCTGTAACACCTCAAAAATTCTAAGATAAGACCCGAACTACTTTCCATAGGAGTCATGATCAATTCCTTAGTGTAGGAAGAGTTTTAAATGTGCATCATGTTCATAAGAAACTCCTATCAACAAGTTAAGTTGAAAGCATCTCAACCAAAGAAGTTTTCATGTAAGACTAAACTAGGGTCAACTTCAAAGGAATATAACTCCTAGAATATAAAAAAATAGGTGGCCTAATACCCACCAAATTAAAGGCCTTTCAATTTTCTTTCCAATGCCATCGATCGTGCATTAATACGAGTCTGGAGTAAAAGGTTATGACCATTTTAGTTTTAACTGACAGTCTGGAAATTAGGTACGAAATGACATGCGAGACACACAACCTCGTGTGCGAATCGCATGTCCGAATGCACATCGGAGAAAGTTTTCCAACTTTCTAGAAGCAAGTGCGAATCACATGCGATGCGCGGATCTCCACGTGTGGTCGCATATTGAATCGCACGTGGCCCAATGAGGACCTTTTTAAGTCAGTTTTAATCCATTTTTCTTCGTTCTTTTACCATTATTTCAAACCCAGATTATATTTTCTCTCCTCATATCCTCCTCCTTCATCAAGGCAAGTCCTTCTCTAAGGATTTCAAATTTTTCAAATCAAATTGCAAATTATTAATAGAAATCCTAACCCTTGACCATAGGATTTCAAGAAACGAATTCAAGAACTTCAAGAAGAGATTTCTTGATCATTCTTCATCCAAGTTAGGGTTGTTCAACTTCAAGCTCCAAACCTAACAATTTCAACAAGAATCTTCTACAACCAGGTATGTGGAAATTCAGTAAGGGTTTAGTTTTCCCTTATGCCCAAAATCTCAGATTTTTCATTGAAATTTATGGTTTTAGAAACTAGGGTTCTTACCCAATCATGCTAAATTTGACAAAATTCAGCTCTTATAATTTCTACATGATTTATATCCTATTTTAGAGGATTTGTACCTTGTTTTCAATAACTTGCATGAGCTTTTACAAGAACTTTAAGAAATTAAGAATGTAGCTTGAAATTTTAGTATTTTCATGAGAATCGGGCATCTTCAGAATTTAACCTAGATTACTAGCATTCAGTTTCAAGCATGATATTAGTCAGTTTTCAGTCTACAGGTTTTCTTCGAAACTTCTCATGATTTAACTTCCCCTACAGAATTCAGCTCAGATTGTCAGTATTTAGTCTAAATAAGTTTATGTTTTCTCATAATATTTTTCGACTATGGATTTTGCTCCCAAATAAGTATGCATGATTTAGCAAGTTTCGACTTACCTTCAGTATGTTTTACTAGAATATGTTTTAAATATGGACTTTCAAGACATGCCATCAATGATGATGAACATAGTAGGTTTCGTTATTAGAATGGTATCCAAATATGCCATCAATGATTATGAACTAAGTGAGCTTCATGATTAGTATGACATCCATACATGTCCATATGCTTTATGAATAGTTTTCAGTTATACAGTCTTTCAAAAATCATTCAGTTTAGTTAAGTTTTGATGCAGCATTCCAGAACTCCAATTTAAAAAGAGTTATTAGAATTCAGTTTGGGAGTAATACTTAGCACCGAGTTGGACTAAGGTTCAGTGTACTTGAAGTCCTAGAACTACATGCCACCATAGGTTATTTAACCCCTCAGTTGGGCCTCAGAACTAGTGATCACGCCAGTCGTGCCTCTATACCCTTGCAAGGTATATTAGGTCCTCTCATGGGGCGTATACATCGGACTCCATGTTTAGCTCACGTGGTTTATGTCGGTTAACAGACTCTCCCACAGAATTAGATTCAGTAGTTGTGTAATAGGCCCTCAGTTTAGTTTTACAGCTTTTAAATTATACTTTTCAGAATATCCTTACATTTAAGATTTTATGCATATTATGTTTGGGCCTGAGTACTACGGATTCAACATATAGTTTTAAAATAGCTCATCAGTATTTTCAGCATGCTTAGTTATATCATAGCCTATGTATCTCACAGTTTACAACTCAGAAATATTTTACACTCTTCAGTAAAGAGCCCATGTTTTACAACTTTAACTTATGCATTCTCAAATATTCATACTTAGTCCAGCTTTCAGTTATGTTTCAAGTATATACATATTTTCAAAGTTAGTGCATTATCTCACATGCTCAGTATATTCAAAGTACTTACATACCTTTTTGTGTTTCATCTTTTTTATGATGCACATTTTAGTGCTAGCTCCCAGGATCATGGTCAGACAGATCGCAACTTCTAGTCAGCAAGGAATGAGTTCTCTTTCTCTAGGAATTCCAGTCAGTTAGTAGTTATAGCGGTTATTTCAGTTGTTATACATTGATTAAAGATAGTTGGGGGTCATGTCCCGGCTAACCATAGTCATTGTTAGTAGAAGCTTCATAGACAGTCAGTCACTCAGTTGTATCTTTATTCAAATGAGTTGTAGTTCAGTTTATAAAATGTCAGTTTATTACAGTACTCTTCAACAGCTCATCATATGTTTCAGCTTCTGCATAATATTCTTCAGTTTATCTATTTTTATTTAGTTGCTCATGAATTATGCCAGCAAGAAGGGTAATCTTGGGATCACTTGTGGTCTCAGGTCCCGTGTTACGTCTAGGGTGAAGGCTTGAGGCGTGACAAACTTGGTATCAGAGCATAGAGTTTAAGTGTCCTAAGGTGTCTCTGAAGCCGTGTCTAGTAGAGTCTTGCGAAATGGTACAGAGACTTCTGTACTTTTCTTCGAAAGGCTACAGGGCATTTAGGAAATATTTCCCTTTTTTATACTCCAGATCGTGCAGTAAAACTATTCCTTAAGAAACTTTTGCAGATTTGTGTGTTAATCCAATTCATCCAATCATGCCTCATCTTTAAGGTGGTGGAAACAATTATGTTCAGATTCCTATCAGTGAAATTCTCTCAGATAGAGTCATCAGAAAGTTAAGAGACTGCACAAGGGCTTAAGAGGAGCCCACTAGTGCATTAAGTCTATTGATTTAAAAGCATGTACCCTCTTTCACTCGTGTAGTTGAGCCTATAGCAGGATGTGCTCTCAGCCCCCCTTCCAGAAACTTTACTACAAATGATGCCTTAGCCATAAAGTATGGTTCTCTAAGCGTTTGGGTAGTACAGTCGCTCAAGAGTTAGTGTGAATTGAGATGTTATGGGCAATAAGTAGCAGAATTACCCCAGATCTAGGTGTATGAATTCAAAAGTATAATAACCATAAGATTGGGATACCGATAGACGGAAGTCTATAGCCATAGTCATCTTAGAGCATATATGAATTAGTGAGAAGATCCCTTAATGGTAGGAGGGTAGATGTGTATCCAAAATAGTATGTTGTGGCATAATGTTCAAATATTCTATGGTGCTATATGTGACTAGTTTAGAATTCTCAGGTTGCTAATTATGGAGAAGGCTAGGTGTATATTATATAGTGTTCTTAGAGGTGAATTCAGGAGATTACAGATAGATGATGTTGAGTTTCTTAGTAAGGTTTTAATTCAGTTGATTTGGGTGGATTTGAACTTAGAGATGTGATGTTAGTAGATGAATAAGCAAAGGCCAGATTTCTAAATATTGGAAAAAGTGGTTAGGTGTGCTAGTAAGAGTATGAGTCCTGTATTGATAGCCTTAAAGGTAAAGAGGAAGCTAATAGATGCCTCAAAAGCAGACCTAGCAAGGTATAGCATCTTCAGTTACAACCTATCAGGGAAAGTTTAGGATCCAAGAGTATAGTGATAATCCGACCTTGCCATGGTTAGTTGATTATAGTCTTGTTTGGGAGAGAGATCCACATACTTACAAGGGTGACTCTCGAGCTAAGAGGGAGATAATAGAATAACCAACCAAGTCGAGTCTTACAACTTAGCTAGTATAGAATTCTAGTAAGAGATATGATGGTATATCGATCCATTCTTATTCCAGCAGATTTTCTAGTACCTCAGTCAAGATGACACTATACTCAGATGTATTTGTGCCATACTCATGAACAAGTTCATGCATTCCAAAAAGATTCACGTTTATGCTCAGCTCCTAGAACAAATAGAAATAGCTCTAAACAACGATTTTAGTCTTACTCTATGATTCAATAAATCCCAGCTTTATGCCATGAGACTAGTTATTTATGTAAACTCATGCCTCACAGTATGCTCAGTTCTATGTACTCAGTCCAGTCTTCAAGATATGCCATGATGGATAGTGAAACCATGCTACATCATGTATATGCTCAGACCAGATTTCTTGAACAGTTTGTGCTTATGATTTCCTTACTCTAACAATGCTTCATATGTCCAGAATGTTAGACACTCAGGCCATTGGACTTAACTTCTCAGACCTCATTTTGGGTGGCTAGATTATGCTAAGTGTAAGTTAAGACTAATCAGTATTCTTTCACGCATGATGCTCATGCTCCCACTTTACTCCTTCCGTGATATTGGCCTATGTTGTCATAGTTGTTAGTTGAGGGAGCTAAGTAGTAGAGTAGATGAAACTAGTAGATTTTTCCTTTTTGGTGTACTGGTTCCACCTTAGCTTGTAGCTGTGGATGAGTTGTGAGGTAAGGATCATTCATGTGTAATAGTTAGATGAGAAATTTTAGTATGTCTATTTATAGAAGTTCTTGAAGTTGCAACTTCTAGATATGTTAGGGAAAAGGATAAAAGTCTCAGATAGTGTCAGCTACAAAGAAATCGTAAGATGATCATAGTAGTAGGCTTGAATGTCATGATGAAATATATGTGGGCCTTTGTTTTGCGCGACTAGTAACCTATTGATTAAGAGCTCAAGGTTAGTTAATTTTCGTGATAAGAACAAATATCATTCTTGGGAGATAACTCTAGATGCGAGAGACTCAGTCGATATAGGCTTGAACGTGGTGAAAGAAGGTGGTTAGACTCAGACCTCAGCATCTATGTGTGCACAGGTGAGAATTTTAATTTAGTATAGTTAAAAAGGTGTTCCTAAGCTTAAAGGTGTTGAACCGCATTATTTAAGGTGGGAATATTCTTGTTCTTCTTTTGTGCCCAGGGTGTTCATACCTTATGTCCAGCAGCTTTAGCTAGCCAGATAGTAGACTCCTTATATCAGATCAATTCAGACTTGCCGGTAATCATTCCTAAGGCCAGAAGGCCCTATATTCAGTTCAGTCCTTGTCACTAAGTTCATTTAAGAGAAAATAGTCTTCCCATACAGTTAATCCTCTCCGTTTTATGTTCCTTTCACTTAATCGCGAATTCTAAGAAGGCGTTTATTCTCAATAAGTTTCAGTTGAGTCCCTACTCTGAACACAGACCAGTTATCATGTTGGATATTCAGTTTCATATTCCATCAATGTTCTTATGCTCTCAGTATGCATACAAATCTCACGAATTCAGCTCAGTTCATATTTCAGTCAAAAATTAGTTACCATGTCAGTATTCCAGCTTTTAAAACTCAGTAAGTGGGATTCTAGCCCTTTTCCCACAACTCCAACCTAGATTTCTTGATCATTCTTCATCCAAGTTAGGGTTCTTCAACTTCAGGCTCCAAACCCAACGATTTAAACAATAATCTTTTACAACTAGGTAAGTGGGAATTCAGTAAGGATTTAATTTGCCCTTATGCCCAAAATCTCAGATTTTCAGTGAAATTTATGGTTTTAGAAACTAGGGTTCTTACCCAATCATGTTAAATTTGAAAGAATTCAATTCTTATAATTTCTACATGATTTATATCCTATTTTAGAGGATTTGTACCTTGTTTGCAATAACTTGCATGAGCTTTTACAAGAACTTTAAGAAATCAAGAATGTAGCTTGAAATTGTAGTATTTTCATGAGAATCAGGCATCTTCAGAATTTAACCTAGATTACTAGCATTCAGTTTCAAGCATGATATTAGTTAGTTTTCAGTCTACAGGTTTTCTTTGAAACTTCTCATGATTTAACTTCCCTTTCAGAATTCAGCTCAGATTGTCAGCATTTAGTCTAAATAAGTTTAAGTTTTTTCATAATGATTTCGACTATGGGTTTTGCTCCCAAATAAGTATGAATGATTTAGCAAGTTTCGACTTACCTTCAGTATGTTTTACTCGAATATTTTTTAAATATGGACTTTCAAGACATGCCATCAATGATGATGAACTTAGTAGGTTTCGTTATTAGAATGGTATCCAGATATGCCATCAATGATTATGAACTTAGTAAGCTTCATGATTAGTATGACATCCATACATGTCCATATGCTTTATGAATAGTTTTCAGTTATACAGTCTTTCAAAAATCATTCAGTTTAGTTAAGTTTTGATGCAGCATTCCAGAACTCCAATTTAAAAAGAGTTATTAGAATTCAGTTTGGGAGTAATACTTAGCACCGAGTTGGACTAAGGTTCAGTGTACTTGAAGTCCTAGAACTACATGCCACCATAGGTTATTTGACCCCTCAGTTGGGCCTCAGAACTAGTGATCACGCCAGTCATGCCTCTATACCCTTGCAAGGTATATTAGGTCCTCTCGATGGGGCGTATACATCGGACTCCATGTTTAGCTCACGTGGTTTATGTCGGTTAACAGACTCTCCCACAGAATTAGATTCAGTAGTTGTGTACTAGGCCCTCAGTTTAGTTTTACAGCTTTTAAATTATACTTTTCAGAATATCCTTATATTTCAGATTTTATGCATATTATGTTTGGGCCTGAGTACTGCGGATTCAACATATAGTTTTAAAACAGCTCATCAGTATTTTCAGCATGCTTAGTTATCTCATAGCCTATGTATCTCACAGTTTACAACTCAGAAACATTTTACACTCTTCTGTAAAAGAGCCCATGTTTTACAACTTTAACTTATGCATTCTCAAATATTCATACTTAGTCCAGCTTTCAGTTATGTTTCAAGTATATACATATTTTCAAAGTTAGTGCATTATCTCACATGCTCAGTACATTCAAAGTACTGATCGCATACCTTTTTGATGATGCACATTTTAGTGCTAGCTCCCAGGATCATGGTCAGACAGATCGCAGCTTCAAGTCAGCAAGGAATGAGTTCTCTTTTTCTAGGAACTCCAGTCAGTTAGTAGTTATAGCGGTTATTTCAGTTGTTATACATTGATTAAAGATAGTTGGGGGGTTATGTCCCGGCTAACCATAGTCATATTTAGTAGAGGCTTCATAGACGGTCAGTCACTCAGTTGTATCATTATTCAAATGAGTTGTAGTTCAGTTTATAAAATGTCAGTTTATTACAGTACTCTTCAACAGCTCATCATATGTTTCAGCTTTTGCATACTATTCTTCAGTTTATCTATTTTTATTTAGTTGCTCATGAATTATGCCAGCAAGAAGGGTTATCTTGGGATCACTTGTGGTCTGAGGTCCCGTGTTACGTCTAGGGTGTAGGCTCGAGGCGTGACATGACCGCCTTGACTTTCACTATAGTGGAAATTTTTCTGCTATAGAGGTCGTCATTGTAGCATAGTTATAGCGGTTGACATAGGATAGAACCTCGAAAATTCTCCCAATGTTTCCCATTTTACAACACACTTCAAAATCCTGACATTCTGAACCAACCCTTTCACGTCAACTTCGGTATTGTGAGTTCTACTCACCCAAATTCACTTTCAAAAAGTCCTACGGACTCTCTAACGCCTTAGCTAATAGAAAAATTAGTTCAACCTTAGATATTTTACCCAATACTTTCCTGGATTTCCCTAAACTTTACCTCGCTCAGAAATTGTCTGAGACTAGCCTAGACCAAAATTTTCAACTCCCAAACTCAAAAGTTTTTCTAACCCTCTCTTCACATGAATATCTCATCCATAATGAGGTGCCTTTTAGTAATGACTGAACAGATCATTATAATCACCATGAAAGGTGTGATGAGGTTCGGTAAGAAGGGGAAGCTTAGTCCCTGATATGTAGGTCCCTACAGGATTTTGAGGAGAGTTGGCAAGGTGGCTTATGAGTTAGAGTTTCCCACAGACTTAGCATCGGTACACCCAATCTACTATATATCCCTGTTGAAGAAATGCATTGGTGATCCAGCTTTAGTTGTGCATTTAGAAAGTGTGGGTGTGAAAGACAGCCTCTCTTATGAAGAGGTTCTAGTTGAGATTCTTGACCGTCAGGTTCAGAGGTTGAGGAACAAGGAAGTCGCTTCAGTGAAAATCCTTTGGAGGAACCAGTCAGTTGAGGGGGCTACTTGCGAAGAAGAAGCAGCTATGATGACCAAGTACCCCTACCTCTTTCCTTCTGATTCAGCTCCATCTTGAGGTAATGGTTCCTCTTCAGTTTTCTCAGAATCCCTCTTGTGTGTTTCCCCTCAGCTCTATGTTCCCTCAACTTTCTTGCATTGTCTGCATGTTTTTCGTGTCCTTAGAACTTGAATCAGCTAGAAATCAACTTTTAGAACTCAGTTAGTAGGAATTACAGCTCTTTTTCGCCAAACTCAACTTGTTTAGGGGTCGTTTTATAGTGTATATAATAATAGTGTAAAATATGGAGTATTAGTAATTGCTGATATTAGTTATACTAGCATTAGTTATGCTGAGATTTTTCTTATGCAATATTTGGTTTGGTGTATTAAAAACGACATGCATTGCATACTTTTTTAAAAAAAATTATTTATAAAAATACCCTTCACAAATATGGTGGGAAGGATGTGAAAAAAATTTAAGGGGAATTGTATCTTTAATCATGCTAATGCATGCATTAGAATCCATTGCATTACTAATACCATGGGTTTCGAGGTATTAGTAATACACACCTCAATTCACAATAGAGTGTATAACTAATGCATAAACTAAAAAAATATACCAAACAAGGTATTAATAATACACAAGACTAATGCATGCATTAGTTTTGTTAATACACTTTACCAAACAACCCCTTAGTCTTTATTTGAGGATGAATAATCTCAAGGGGGAGATATTGTAACACTCCAGAAATTCTAAGCCTAGAAACAGCCTAGAAAATTCTAAGTCTTAAGTTGTCAAAGTGACAGCAGGTTCCACGAGCCGTACCCATGGGTCGTGGAATAATCCACGAGTTATGGATTAGGCCCTTGGAAATCAGACTGAGGCCAGCCAAATCGGGTTCAAAACCACAAGGTGGAACCATGGACCATGGAACAATCCATGAGCCATAGACTCTACCCGTGAAAATCAGATTGAGGGCAGGCAATTTGTCTAAGAACCACGGCTAGATTCCACGGACCGTGGAACAGTCAATGGGCCATGGATGGTGGTCGTGGAAATCAGACTTGCGACCATCTTTTTTGGCCAAGGAACCACAACCTGAACCAAAGACAGTGGTTGGTACCTGTGGAAGCCTAAGCTGAATTTCTCCAGCAGCTTTTAATTAAATTACTCAGGGGTATTTTAGACCTTTTCCTCTTATTTTAACTCCAACTATAGGTCGTTTTAGGCTTATTTTAATGTCTTAACCAAATTTAGTCCAGTTTTCTTCATTCCTTCACTCAAGACCCAGAAAGAAAGAACAGGAGCAATTTTTGTCTCCATCCAGACCTAGGGCTTTCTCTCCATCCAGACCTAGGGCTTTCTCTTCCAAGCTTCAAATTTCAGATAGTCTTTAGGTATATTCTTCCACCAGGTATGTGGATATTCAGTAAAGGTTTTGTTCACCCTTATGCCCAAAATGTCGGACCTTTTCATTGAAATTATGAGTTTTAGAAATTAGAGTTCTTACCTAATCAAGTCCAAGTTTATAGAATTCAGTCATTGTGATTTCCTCCTGAATTATATCTTATTTTAGATGAATTATACCCTATTTTCAATAAATTGCATGAGTCTTACAAAGATTTGAGAAATCAAGGACCTAGTCCTAAATGGTTGAAATTCCTCTTGAACTAGTTTTAACTCAGAATATTAGTATTTATGTTTTAAACAAAGTTTAGTCAGTTTTCAGCTATAATCTTCAGAAAATAATGAATTCAGAGACGTATAGTTCTGACACAGAAATTTAGGATCTCAGTTTTAAAATGAGCTAGCATAACTTGTTTTGGGAGTAGTACTTAGCATCAAGTTGGACTAGGGTAAAGCGTACCCTAAGGTCCCAGAACTATGTGCTGCCATAGAATTATTTAGCCCCTCAGTGGGTCTCAGTTTAGTGATCATTTCAATCATATCTTTATACCCTGGCAAGGTATGTTGGGTCCTCTCAATGGGGCGTATACATCGAACTCTATGTTTAGCTCACGTGATGTATGTCGGTTAACAGACTCTCTCATAGTATCAACTTCAGTAGTGTGCGTTAGGCCCTCAGTTCATATTTATACAGCTTTATACTATGCTTTCAGACTACTCTTGCATTTCAAATTTTTATTGCATGATTATACTATGGGTCTATGTACTACAATTAAGTTTACAGTTTTCAGCAACATGTTAGCATTTTAGTTTGTTTCAGTTATTTGCATATCCTGCATGCTCATTACATTTGAAGTATTGACGCATACTCTATGTGCTACATCCTATTATAATGCAGGTTCAGATTCTCAGGTTCCACCTCACGATTAGCTCATATCAGCGCCTTTCCAGCAATAGCTTGTGGTGAATCCTCATCATCCGTGGACATATCTTTCTATGCTTTTTGAGTTAGCATATATTTAGTTTTAATATTTTAGAGTTAGCTGGGGGTTTGTCCCAAGCAACACATCAGTAGTAGAGGCTTTCAAGCATAGAGATAGATTTTGAGCTTTTTCAGTCACTTATTTTCAGACTTATGAATTTTTATTAAGTCAGAGATTTTCAGTTTACATGTTCTAGTCTTTAAACATGAATGCAGTTTTAGCTTCCGCCTAGTTATTGATATTACTTCAGGATGCTTAGTTATGCTAGTCAAGGGTTAGTTTGGGGTCACTTGTGGCTTCAAGCACCGTATTAAGTCTAGGCGTAGGCTCGGGATATGACATATTCCATTTAAGTATTACAAATGACTGAGGAGTGTTTTCTTTTGAAGGAATGAAAAAGTCATTTATGATATCATGTCAATATGTGATATATACCATGTGGACATCATAGATGATTAAGTAGTATTTTTTAAAGTAATAAATCTATCATCTATGATACACTATCAGTATATGATATATATTAGGCTGGTATAATAGAGGACTCAATATTTTTCTTAATGGAATAAACTATTAGTCATCTATGATACTTTGTCAGTATGTGATATATCATGTGGATATGAAAAGTATCTTTAGAAGGAATGAACTAAACTTCTATAATACTTTGTCAATATATGATATATGACATATCAGTATCATAATATACTTCATATGCTACTGGTTTAGTATGCTATATGTTGGAATAAGTTGTTTTTTATATATAAAAAAATAAAAATATATTATATCAATTATATTTTAATTGATATAGATAAAAGAAAATAATGAAGCAAAAAGTATGTAAAATTATATTATAGAAAAAATTAGAATATAAAGAAAAACATAATTTGAAAAAGAATAATTTGAAAAAGAATGAAATTACAAAAGGAGAAAAAAAAGTGAATGAAGATCACCAGAAATAAAAAAGAAGAATAAAAAAAGAGCAAAAATTGAATGAAATTAGATTATGAAAAAAAATTAAAATAAAATTAGAAAAAAAAGGAAAGAAAATAGAAAAACAAAAAAACAGAAAACGAAATGAAAGGAGTCATATTGACAATAAATTAAAATAATGAACAAAAAGGGAAGAAGAAAAATTAAAAAAATCAATGAAAGAAAATAAATAACTCACAATATACTATAATGTACTACACTATTATTAGCATTTTAAATGCATTTTTAAAATGACTCACAATGTACTACAATGTATCATAATATTATTAACATTTCAAATGTTTCAACAATCGGCCAAGAGAAATGAGCATTTGTGTCAATAATTTAGTGGGTATGAAAGTAACTGGTTTGGACAAGTAATTACTTTTAATTTCGTGGGCATCCGTGTGCTTTTCTCTTATATAAAAGGGACAAAGTGTTTTAATTTTTTTGGGGGGGTCGACCGACAATTATATCCCTAATGAGGTCTAAGTGGACTAACACTAAAACTTTGAGTTGACCAAAAATTATATCCTTGAGTCAACTTTTATTTCAATAAATAACTTAGAGGTCACTTTTAATTAAATTCCCTAAAAGTGGTTATTTCTCAAGAAAATTCCGAAAGGTGGATAATATTGTAAAACAAATGCAATATGAAATAAATATAATATAATATGTAGACAAGAAATGTAAAGAGGAAGAAAAAAAATTATTTCTTCCAAGTGTATACAATATGATTTCTCATCCTCTATTTATAATATTACATAAACGTATAGAAATAAAATATCATAGACATGCAATAAAGCATTTGAGATCATGAAGGAGGTGGGAGACATGACATTAAGCATTTGAGATCATAAAAGAGTGTGAGTTATAAACATAATGGAGAGGAGTAATTGGGGAATTATCTACATAATGAAGAAAAATAGTAAAAAACTATACTAACTATATATTTCATAACACTCCCCTTGAATATCCATAGATAATGTGTCTCATTAAAAGTTTACTAGGAAATATTTTGTAGAAAAAACTACAATAATGAAGAAAGAGTACACATATCTTGTAATACGCATTTTTTGTTGTCTCGTTAAAAATCTTGCCAAGAAAATCTAGTGGAATAAAATCTTGGCTAAGGAAAAAAATATAGCGCATATTTTATCCCCCTCCCCTCCCCCCTCAATGAAAATATTATTTAATATTTTGGATGACTTATTCGTATTTTATATATTAGCTTTTGAAATGAGAAGGTTGATAATGCTTTAGTTAACAAATCTACTAAATTGTCAATTGAATTTTTTGAATATCTTTTCACCATTCTTTTGAAGATTGTGGGTGAAAATAATTTTAGCAAAATGTGTTTCCTTCTATTTCATTCTCAATGTTTCATCATTTCGGTTGAATTATGTTCATGCATCATTGTATTCATATAATGTAGTGAAATTTCATTCTTCAAAGAAAATTCTTTGCATTTTGAATAGGTCAATAAATGACCGTCTTATAGAATGAATAATATAAAAGCACCACCACATACAGCAATAACAACCCAGTATAATTTTACTAGTAGGGTATAAGAAGGATAGTGTGCACGCAAGTACGATAGACTCGGCTCTAGTAAAAATATTATAAAGCATTTCGAAAAAAGAAACAATGAGAGTAAACAAGTCAAGACAAAATGCTAAAGAAAGAATGATAACCATACTAAAAATAGAACAGTCACTACCACAAAATAATCTGATAATTGAAGTGTTAAAACAGTAAATAGTAACAGAGATAGAATAACCAGAAACTCCCATAGTACTACTACAACTCTTAGTATGTAAGACTAAGTAAGACAACCCTCAACTACCTAACTGACCATCTACCCTAATACGTTTCCCCCCTAAACTTCAATCTAAGGTCATGTCCTCAGTAAGCTGGAGTTGTGTTATATTCTGTCTACTCATCTCTCCCCAATACTTCTTTGGCCTATCTCTTCCTCTCTTGTAACAATCCATAACTGCATCCTTACACCACCTCACTAGTGTAATGACCGGGTCCGCCGTTATATAAATTTTCTGATTTCATAAATTTAGGAAAAATGGTTAAAATATGTTTGAAGTAAGTAGGGTGTCGTCATGGGAAAATTTCTGATTTTTGGAAATAATTTGAGCTGACATCACTCCGCTATAGCGGAACCACTATAGCGGAGGGTTAGACCGCTATAGCGGAACGACGGGAGGCAGTAGCCTCAGAATGGAATTTTATTAAAAAGCTTCTCCTCCTCAGTTAGAAAACATACGAGGGTTTTCTCCAAAAACCCTCCCATGCTACTCCAAGGCTAGGGAATCATGAGGAGGAGGGGTCATGGCTAAAGGGACGCTGATTCCAGGACTATCGTTCAGCCGGGAATGCCTTCATAGAGCCAGAAATGCACGGTTGCAGCTGCTTGGCATCCAGGTAGGCTAGGTTTTCATGAGTAGTTAGACTTGTTTACATTCTGTATTCATTGTATAGATGAATGGAGATTTCATATTTAGGCCTTCGGGCACAAAGTATGGCAGTTTGGATACTGTTTATTATGGGAATTTGGTTTGCGTGAAATAAGTGGCTGGTTAGTGATGCGTATAATATGCTTGTTGTTGTCATCTTGGTAACATAAAATGAAAGGTTCGGGGAACCAAGAAAAGGCTTGTAAACCAAGGGTAATAAGAATCAGGAACTCCTAGCTGCGGGTTTTGGGAATGTAAGTGGAAAGAATATAGTCGTCAGTCTTACTAAGGGCTAAGAGGAGGTTTCCATTGTGTTGTTGGGTGGTGGTAAGGTTCTGTAAATCACGTACTTGCTAATGTTTAGTAAGAAAGGGAATCAGTTAAGTTGTACTAGAATAAGGGGGCGAACCGGGTTAGTCTTCGAACGGGATTTAATGGTTCACCATCTACCCAGAATGGGGTAGGTGATGGCTTACGATTCCTGTGAATGTTATATATTTGTGTACTCTTATCTAAGTGTTTTTATGAATTACATTGCTTAGAGTAATTGTTTAGAATGTCTAAGGGTCATGTTTTACCGTCTGTGGATTGAACGGTGTGTTGCTTATTGGTTTTACAAGTTGTTTGTTCATTAGTTGACTGTGAATTAATTGACATTCGATTGGCTCTGGTACCACGCCTAGTACGGAATACTAACGGTTGGCTCGGGTACTACGCCTGGTATGGGTATAACAAATGGTTGGCTCGAGTACCACGCCTGGTACGGGATACTAACGGTTGGCTCGGGTACCACGCCTGGTACGGGATACTAACGGTTGGCTCGGGTACCACGCCTGATACGGGTTTATTTTACTGCATCATTATATTTATATTGTTGTATTGCATTGACTGTTATTTGTTTCGTGAGTGGACCGTGCTATTTTATTGAAATGTGATATTTGTTTGTGGTCCTTGAGTAACCGGGAATCCTGTTATATCTATTGAGTTGGTCTTGGATTAGGCCTGGTTATCTGCTTAATACTTAGGTGTTGTCTAGAGGGGATCCGTAGGTGGGTCTGGGCTATATTTGTGTGGTTAATTGGTTGTAGTTGTTCATGGTCATATGATTGGTTGGGTTGCATGAGAGAACTAGGCTGGGGAGATGGTTGAGAGTCGGGTGTTGCATCACTTGTGGGTATTATCATAAGAGATATTCTTGGGAATCCTTGAGGGGTCCAGATTGTTATAGAGGGTACTATAAGGGTGATAGGTCTAGACTGACAATAGTTGGGATGGTTTCCGGAATGTGCAGTCCTGGGGATTTGTAGAGTAAACCGGGTGATAGTCCAGGTCAGGGTTTAGTGGTTGGACCTGTAGTGACTTGGGAAGTCGGGGAGTAAGGGAGTTGGCAGCGGAGGGAGTAGGAAGGGATGGATTGTATTGAATAAGACGGGGAGGGGGTTGGAGGATGGAAATTAAATTACATTATTTGCAGTCATGTTTTTCCCTATTTTGTTATATGATGGTAGGAGTTGATTCAGGTCGACCGATGATGCCTACCAGTATGTGTGTTTGTACTAATTCTACTCTTGCTATACCTTTTAGGGTATAGTCTGGTTGCAGGGTTGGTGATGTTTCATAGGCTCACGGCGATGAGGATTTCCAGAAACTTATATCCTTCGATCTATGACGGAAGTTGTGTCTTTTCTTTCCTGTATAAATCTTGTAGTAGCTCTTGTACCTGTTTATACTAGATCCTAGGGAGGGGTAATTCAAGTGTAAAACTTTTTTCCATTTTCAAACATTGTAATAACAAGGTTTTTATAATAAATGGAAAGTTATTTTGCTACTTTCTATTTTTCCGCATGTTACCTGTTGGACGGGTGGTGAGGGTTCATCTATCTAATTGGTTAGAGTAGGCGCCCGCACGTCCCGGTGGGTTGGGTCATAACAGATGGTATCAGAGCCTAGGTTACCAGTCTCCCATTACAAGAGCAAAGTGTCGAATAGAGTCCTACAGATTGGTGTGTTGACGTCCACATCTAATCTTTGGAAAGCTACGAAGCACTCTAGGAAGCACCTCCCTTCTTTCATTCCTTTTTGTGCGGTTTCATTTACTTGCTTGTTTGGGTTGAGTCCAATTGGTATCTCTCAATTTCAATTGGTATCTCAGCAAGGTAAAGGAGGTCGTGGTACTTAGGTTACGATGAGACAAGCAAGATAAATTGGAACCGAGAAAGTTCCAATTGGTATCTGGCCTAAGAGGCTTTGGCAAGCATGGATAACCAGCTAATGGTCATCCATGGTACGAACGAAGGAAAAATTATATGGTTTGATTTGGTTGTGATTGATTTGGTTGTGACTTAAAGTTGAAATGTGGTGGTGTACGATTCTGGTGTGACTTATTTGGAATGTGTGTGAATTGTTAATTATTGTGCATGTAGAGTATGCAGAAAGTCTTTAAGTCATTTTGTGTACCTTAGGCTGTGGTAATATGTTAAATATCCTGATTTAAAGAGCGGTACTGCATGTTAAAAAGGGCTTATCATCGGTTAAGATGATAAGGGATTGGGAATTGTGACTGTAGGGAAGTTTTGGTTTCAGGACAGTCCGAACTTGGTTGGGAATAAAGGAGTCATTAGTGTAATGGCGGGAAGGTATTGTCGGGAAACAATTGTTGTTGTGATTTCTTTGTAATTGATAGTGTGTTATGCCTGACTGTGATACGTTTGATGCCAGGAATGGTCTTGAGGGTGGTTTAAGACCATGGCGGGATTTACAGGTTTGGACAGTGGTAACCGGGAAGAGGGATGAGTGCATTTAGCTGGGAATCAAATTTCCTGTATTGTTACCATTGGGACCGCTATAGCGGAAGCCAACCGCTATGGCGGAAATGCTATAGTGAAGTGACCACCGCTATAGCGGAGGTGCGGGAGGCAGTGAGCCTGCTCTGTTTTTCCCCTGTTTTCGTTCCTTTCCGGGGATAAGATAGAAGCAAGTAATAGGCTACGAAATCACTGTGTAAACCAAGGAAAAGAATGTTTATATCTAATATAATATGCATAAAAGGAATATAGTGTCTAAAACTAGCATCCACGTGCTAAAACGAAAGGAAAAGGGGGAAAGGGAAATATTGTCTTAACAAGCCCCAAACGGGGGCAACCCAAAGTAGTAAAAAGTCTAGTAAAAGGGGGAGGAGGGGTCCTAAGCCTCATCATCGCTCAGGAAGGGGAACTCTTCCATGTCCTTGAGCTCAAGTGCGGGGAGCGCTTGACCCGGGGCAACACAAGAGAACATGACCTTAACGGTCTTCCACATCCAGGCAAACATGCAGTCCCGGGAGCGTCTCTTCTTCTTCTCTTCCTCTAACTCCTTACGGAGTACTGCAAGGTCCTGAGCAGATGGGTGTGGGGATGCACCTCTGGCATTAGTATCCTCCATAAACCTCCAGACAGCTGCCAAATTCTCCTCTAGCTGGGCTCTAGATATCGGGGGCTGGGGATGGGAAGGGGCAGGAGTGTCATCATCATAATAATCATCGTCGGCCTCATCCACCGGCTGGCTTCTTCTTGCCTCGTCCATCTTCCTCTTCTTCTTGGATATGTCCTTCACCCGGACAGGGTCAAAGGGCTCGTCCATGGTCACCTCTGAGTCAGTATGGTCCTGAGGCACACTAACTCACCTGCACAGCTCCGACACCAAACCAGGCAGATAAGGGCCCTTCCTATGACCCCGGTAGAATTTTTTCCACTTGGAGATGATTTGCTCCCTCACGTTCATGATAATATGCTGCATAGCACAAGCAATCACCAAAGCCCTGGCATAAGTCACGTCGGTCTGGTTTCCCGACGGACGGATCCTCCGGGACACCAAGTTCAGCTACCTCCTAGCCTCAGAGGAGAAGTAGACACTAGTGATGCCCTTGGGGCTGACCCAGTACACCCTATCTTAGAATTCGGGTTCCACTAAGGTATTCCTCAACCAAGTCATGTCCCACAGCCGGGCCTTAGCCTCGTACGCCTCATTGGAGACATGGGGCACCCCTAGCACTTCATTTATAGTCCGGGCATCCACAGGCACATCCACCACTCGAATCCTGATGGTGGGGTTGGGTTCATCTCAACAGATGGTGGGAAGGATAGCATAGAACTCCCGCACCCAGCCTGTTAACGCAGGGGGAGGAGCCACTAGCAAAGGACCCCAACCAAACTCTTGAACTCTGCGGTGAAACTCGGCTGCTTTCCCATCCACCCCAGTCATTTTGCAACCCCTATCATAACAGAAACTAAACTTTCAGTAGTCCAAGAACCTCTCCCGACTAGCTTCATTGGGAAAACGCTCGTAGTCATACTCGGGCCATTGTCCTTCAGCCCTTGTTCTTATCCTGCAAAAGTAACAAGGACGCGAGATTAGAAGAGTAATAGAGCATAAAAAGGGAGAATTTTTTTTTCTAAGTGTTGGCTTGGGGAGGCCACTATTTTGCGGCCTTCCGCTATCGCAGATGGCACGTCTGCCATAGAGGAACCACTATAACGGAGGGGTACCGCTATAGCGGGACCGCCATAGCAGAGCCCAACCGATATAGCGGTCTTCATCATCCCAGACCTTCAAGGGGTGCGTCAATGACGCCCCTTGGTCCAAAACTTTATTTTTAACATTCCCAGTTCAGATCTACCTACCCAAAGTACCCCATTACTATTTTCTACAAATATTTAGGCATTATAACCCCTATAAATCATCCAAATCACCACTTTTATTCAAGAACAACCCTTCACATTCCACCTGTTTTTACCCCATTTTTGGCCAATAATAGCGTAATCCTTATGCCCAGAACACCTTGGAGGAATTATAAACGTAAAGGAAGCATCCATGCTTCGGGAATTCAACAAAATCCAACTAAAGGTTCAAGTTCAAAAACCCACTTTAAATATACTACAAGTTCCTAGTTTTCTACCATATTCATAAGCAAAATCATGCAAGAGAGTTAAGGAGTAAGAAAAATCGATGCTTACCTGAGATTTCTGACATCGGGAGCGGAGTGATCGGGAGAGAATGTAGAGTTTTTGAAAGGAATGTGGAGAGAATAGGGGTGAAATCTGTTTTCTCCCCAATTTCATTTTGCTGTCAACCGCTATAGCGGTTAGCAGTCCTCTATAGCGGTATAATATCCGCTACAGCGGATGGTCAGTCAGTTATTGGTAAGGGAAAGGTTCTCCAGAATCTTTTCAAATTCGTCCGTCCTAACAAGACATGAGGCCCCGTATTTCTTGGGTGCTCGAAATGGGGACACGTGTAATTTTTCCTTAAGAGGCTCGTAAATTCCTCGTCGAGATAGGATAATAGTAGATTTTTCCCTCTGGTCGGTTATACTCTTAAGGGGAAGGGTTGACAACTTGCGTAGGTTCATTAATTATGCGGTCACTTAGGACGGTGAGAGTCCTGAGTTAGTCTCTCTCCTCTGGTTTTATTACGGGATCATTCGGGGATGAACGATGGGTAAATTGGTATCTGTTGTAACGACTGGGTCCATCGTTATATAAATTTTCTGATTTTGTAAATTTGGGGAAAACAGTTAAAAATATGTTTAAAGTAATTAGGGTGACGTCATGGGAATTTTTTTTATTTTTGGAAATAATTCGGGCTGACATCACTCCGCTATAGCGGTAATTATTTCACTATAGCGGAACCGCTATAGTGGATGGTTAGACAGCTATAGCGAAACAACGGGAGGCAATAGCCTCAGAACGAGATTTTATTAAAAAGCTTCTTTTCCTCAGTAAGAAAACATACGAGGGTTTATCCAAAAACCCTCCATACTGCTCCAAGGCTAGGGAATCATGAGGAGGAGGGGTCATTGCTGGAGGGACGTGGAACAGTAGATTCCAGGACCATCATTCAGCCGAGAACGCCTTCACGGAGCCAAAAATGCATGGTTGCAGCTTCTTAGCGTCCAGGTAGGCTAGGTTTTCATGAGTAGTTAGACCTGTTTACATTCTGTATTCATCATATAGTGGAATGGAGATTTCATGTTTAGGCCTCCGGGCACGGAGTCTGGCAGTTTGATACTGGTTATTGTGGGAATTTAGTTTGCGTGAAATAAGTGGTTGGTTAGTGATGCGTATAATATGCTTGTTGTTGTCGTCTTGGTAAAGTAAAATGAAAGGTTTGGGGAACCAGGAAAAGGCTTGGAAACCATGGGTAATAAGAATCAGGAACTCCTAGCTGCGGTTTTCGGGAATGTAAGTGGAAAGAATATAGTCGTCAGTCTTACTAAGGGCTAAGAGGAGGTTTCCATTGTGTTGTTGGGTGGTGGCAAGGTTCCGGAATTCACGTAGTTGCTAACGTTTAGTAAGAAAGGGAATCGGTTATGTTGTGCTAGAACAAGGGAGTAAACTGGGTTAGTCTTTGGACGGGATTTGACGGTTCACCGTTTTCCACAGAATGGGGTAGGTGATGGCTTATGATTCCTGTGAATGTTGTATATTTTTATACTCTTATCTAAGTGTTTGTATGAATTACATTGCTTAGAGGAATTGTTTAGAATGTCTAAGGGTCATGTTTTATAGTCTGTGGATTGAACGGTGTGTTGCTTGTTGGTTTTACAAGTTGTTTGTTCATTATTTGACTGTGGATTAATTGACATTCGGTTGGCTCAGGTACCACGACTGGTATGGGATACTAACGGTTGGCTCAGGTACCACGCCTTGTATGGGTATAACAAATGGTTGGCTTGGGTATCATACCTGGTACGACAAACTAATGGTTGGCTCCGGTACAATGCCTGGTACGGGTTTATTTTACTACATCACTGTATTGATATTGTTGTATTGCATTGACTGTTATTGGTTCTGTGAGTGTACCGGGTTGTTTTATTGAAATGTGATATTTTTTGGTGATCCTTGAGTGACTAAGAATCCTGTTATATCTATTGATTTGGTCTTGGATTAGGTCGGGTTGTCTTCTTAACACATAGGTGTTTTCTAGAGGGGATCCCTGGGTGGGTCTGGGCTTTATTTGTATGGTTAATCGATTGTAGTTGTTCATGGTCATATGATTGGCCGGGTTGCACGAGAGAACTAGGCTGGGGAGATGGTTGAGAGTCGGGCGTTGCATCACTTGTGGGTATTATCATAAGAGAGATTCTTGGGAACCCTTGGAGGGTCCGAATTGTTATAGAGGGTACTATAAGGGTGATGGGTCTAGACTGACAATAGTTGGGATGGTTTACGAAATGTGCAGTCCTGGGGATTTGTAAAGTAAACCGGGTGATAGTCCGGGTTAGGGCTTAGTGGTTGGACCTGTAGTGACTTGGGAAGTCAGGGAGTAAGGGAGTTGGCAGCGGACGGAGTAGGAAGGGATGGATGGTATTGAATAAGATGAGGAGGGGGTTGGAGGATGGAAATTAAATTACATTATTTATAGTCATGTTTTTCCCTATTTTGTTATATGATGGTAGGAGTTGATTCAGGTCGACCGATGATGCCTACCAGTAAGTGTGTTTGTATTGATTCTACTCTTGCTATATCTTTTGGGGTATAGTCTTGTTGCAGGGTTGGTGATGTTTCATAGGTTCACGGCGATGAGGATTTCCAGAAACTTATGTCCTTCTATCTATGACAAAAGTTGTGTCTTTTCTTTCCTGTATAAATCTTGTAGTAGCTCTTGTACCTGTTTATACTAGATCCTAGGGAGGGGTAATTCAAGTGTAAAACTGTTTTCCGTTTTCAAACATTGTGATAACAAGGTTTTTATAATAAAAAAAGGGTTATTTTGCTACTTTCTATTTTTCTGCATGTTACCTGTTGGACAAGTGGTGAGGGTTCGTCTATCTAGGTGGTTAGAGTAGGTGCCCGCACGTCCCGGTGGGTTGGGTCGTGACAACTAGTGCATCTCCTCTTCACATGCCCAAACGTTCTAAGTCTCACTTCTCGCATTTTATCCTCTATTAAGGCCACTCCTACCTTATTTTGAATATCCTCATTTATGATCTTATCTCTCCTAGTGTATCCATACATCCACCTTAGCATTCTCATTTCCATAACTTTTAACTTTTGTATATGAGAGTTCTTGATTGGCCAACATTCTGCTCCATACAACATAGCCGTTCTAACCACCGCTCTATAGAACTTGCCTTTGAGTTTTGATAACACCTTGTTATCACATAAGACTCTGAATGTGATTCTTCATTTCATCCACCTTACATCAATACGATATGTGAAATCCTCATCGATTACCCTATTACTCTAAATTCTAGACCCAAGATACTTAAAAACTTCATTTTTTATGGATAACCTGTGAATCAAGCCTCACCTCCACAGCATCCTCATATGTTACATCACTGAACCTGCACTCCAAGCATTATGTCTTGAATCTGCTCAATCTGAACCCTTTTAGACTACAAGGTTTGTCATCAAACATCAATATTAGCATTAACTCCACTATAAGTCTGGTCGATCAAGACTATATCATCAGCAAATAACATACATCATGATACCTTACCATGGATATGCTGATTTATTCATCCTTCACCAATGCAGATAAAATGGGCTAAGAGTTGACCCCTAGTGAAACCCCATCATAACTAAGAAATGCCCAAAGTCCCTACCTATTGTCCTAACTCAGGTCTTGGTTTCATCATACATGTCCTTAACTAGTGTACGACAAATGAACGTCTTAGCCTCCAGGAACCTCTATAGAACCTCTCTCAGAACCTTATCATAAGATTTTTCTAGATTGATGAACATCATGTGAAGGTCCCTCTTCCTTTCCTTGTACTACTTCACCAGTCCCCTGCTGAGAAAGATCTAAATTTTTCAGAGAGTGCTTTTTTGATGCCATGATTTTTTGATGCCGTGTAACCAATAACTCAACTCTATCAAGGGAAGGAGCTGCAGGATTAGATTTCTCCTAATCAGATAAATGACTTTTATAGTTGAAATATCTAGCATGAATCCAAACTGGTTATTGGAAATAGACATGTCCCCCGCCCGTAGCTCCACCACTCTCTCCCAAACCTTTATGGTGTGACTTAATAGTTTAATACTCCTATAGTTATTGCAATTCTGAATATCTCCCTTGTAATTATACAATGGGATCATCGTACTCAACCTTCATTCATCTGGAATCTTTGTCGTCCTAAGAATGACATTAAAAAACTCAGTCAACCATTTCATACATGTCCTGTCTGGGCTCTTCGAAAATTCTATTGGAATATTGTCTCGCCTGATCGCTCTCACCATGTGTATCCTATGAATGAGACCTTAAACTCTTTAATATGTATACACCTATAATATCCAAAATTGCAATGCCTCTAGGAATGTTCCAAATCTCCTAGTACAATGTTCAAATCTCCCTCTTCTTTTAAGAGCTTATGGAAGTATGACTACCATCTTTTTCTAATAAGCGCCTCCTCCACCAGCACTTTGTCATCCTCGTCCTTGATGCATTTCACTTGGTCCATGTCGTGGGCCTTTCTCTCTCTATCGCCTTGTATAGCCTATACAACTTCTTATCTCTACTTCTATCCTCAATATCTACATATAAGCATTTAAAAGTTGTTGTTTTTGCCATCATAACTACTAATTATGCCTCCCTCCTCCCATCTTATAATTTTTCCTTATTCATTTGTGTTTTCCTCCTCATCCTTACTATCCACCAACATCACATACGCCACCTTTTTGTTTTCCACTTTTCCTTGTACGTCCCATTCTACCACCAATCTCCTTGATGCCTACCTACATATCTATCGAGACTCCCAACACCTCTCTAGCTACTAACCTAATGCAACTAGAAGTACTATTCCACATACTATTTGCATTCTCACTCCTCCCCCATGGCCCCATCACCAACAATTTCTTCCTCATCTCTTGGGCACTGGCCATGGTCAAACTACCCTATTTGGTCCATGACCATTCATTCACTACCCTCTTCTTCTTTGTTCTTTTGATCTCTAAATCTATCATCAAGAGCTTATGTTGAATCGTGAGATTCTTACTTAGAATAACCTTGCAATTTTTACATAGACCTCTATCATCCTTTCTAGAGAGCAAGTAATCTATCTGAATCTTAACCACCACACTATGAAAAGTTACCAAATGCTCCTCCTTCTTTGAAAAACTTGAATTGGATACCACCAACCTAACGACTTTAGTGAAATTTAAAGGTAAAACTCCTCTTATATTTCCATCCCCAAAACCAAAACCTATATACACATCATTATAACTCATGGGGGTTGGCCTGATGTGTCCATTAAAATCTTTTCCTATGAAAAGATTTTCCATGCACAGTACACCTCTCACCATTTCATCCAAATCCACCCAAAAGCGCGTCTTGTACTCCTCATCCAATCCCCCTTGCGATGTATAAGTGCTAATAATATTCCAAGTGAACCCTCCAATGACAAATTTAACCACCATCCTCCTATAATTTACCCTCCTAGCCTTTATCATTGTAATGATATGTCCCGTCATTATAAAAAAACTAGGACGTAAGTAACCAACTAAAAAAATTCCTAAGGTGAGAGTTGATAAAATCTCAGGCTAGGGTGAGTTTTGATGAAAATCAGGTATTGTGTATTTTTTAAAGGGTTGTGTCTCATGGTGTATACTTGGTAGTGTGGTGTCCAATATTAGATAGTCAAGTGGTGTATGGTCACGTATGAAGTTTTGAGATGGTGAACAGGTTCATAAAACTCAAAGTATGGTAATTATCGTGTTGGGTTTGATCCTTAATGTCTAGAAATCAAAGTGTGTTGTGAAATGGGGAGTTTTAGACAAAATTCTATAGTTTTGTTTTTGTCTTCATAATGACAAGCCAGTACCCATCATGAAGAGTCATCATGATGAACTGATGTTTATTGTTATGAGCCATCCCGTCATGATGAGCCAGTTCCCATTGTGATGAGTCATCATGATGAGGTGGTGTTTGTCAGTACGAATGACGGAATAGATTACTTAAACTTAAGTCAATTTTCTGTATTATTATTCCAAAGACTCTAAGCTGCATTCTAGGGGTCCAAGGAGGCAATTTTCTCCAGAATTGAGCGTTTTCCTTTGTTTAAGGTAACTTATTCCGCAAACCATTTCATTTAATAATCATTAATCCTTGTAAGATCATAATATTGAAGATTAATGGTGGAATTCTTGGGTTTGAGCCCTAAAAGTATAAAAAGTGGGAAAAATCCTATGGGTAAGTGAAATTTCACCTAGAATTGATCCTAGGATGTTCTTCTTTGATGCCTAACATTAAATTGATTGTTCTAAACATGATTAGGGGTAATGGAGAACCTTGAATTTCATAAAGATGAGACTTTTAAGCATAATACTAGCTGAAGGGGTTAACTTGATTAGAAACTTTATGAGTGTTGATTATATGAGTATGATAGAACTAGTTAATGGTTAATTGACCCTTGGGTAATGATATAGACCGTGAATAAAGGTAGAATTAGTGAGCTTGTATTCTTAAAGTGTTTATTTGAAGAGTAATAGATTAATTACTCTTACAATTGCCTGTTTATTAGATGATTGAATATTCTGAGGCATGAAAGAAGGGAAGGAGCATATGTGGTATGAATTTCTTGTCCCAAGATTTCAAATGAGGTAGGTTATGATTGAATATTAGTAAATACTAAGATTCTTTATCAAAATTATTGTATAGAGATTGACGGATACAACATGGTTAGGCCTTTGGGCATGAAGTCTAGATGGAATTTATTTAGAATAAATTGATGAGACTGTATTTTTTATGAATAGACATGTTTAAATTATATGTAACTTAATGTGAATATGAAATGGAATTTAGGCCATGTGATTAATTGTCACAACCCAAACCGTCGTGAGTGGCACCCACCCAAAATCCTTGGATGAGCGAACTAATATGGACCCAACACTTAGCAATTCTAACAGCTCAAAATCAGTTTCCATTAAAGTAAACTAACATTCACCATCAAAATACTAGTAAAACCAGATCCTGCGGAAATCCCCTAGAAACTGAAAGTCACCATACCAAAACATCTATCAAAAGTCTAGAACGGGGATGAAATCCCAATAAAATAAGAGTTTAAACCCGAAACAAATGGGCTACAACTAAACAGGATGAAGACAAGGTAGCCCGGAAGAAGTAGCTCACTCTTACACTCTGGAATCACCGGGACTAGATCTGAGGTTGCGTAGGAGCCACCAGAAGATGTCATGTACTCATAAAAAAAACAAGTGCAGAGTCAGTACACAACCACCATGTACTGGTAGGATCATCGTCCAGCTCCAACAAACAATATAAATACAATAAATCAAAACTAAGTAAAGTAGTACAAACATGTAAAAACAACCTGTAACATAATGCTAGGGTCTCAGCCTACCCTCTTACTCATCAACCACATGAAAGAGGTTCACAATCACTTAACAATGTACAATAATCAAGACATTTACCCTTATTACATTTCCAGACCAACTACTGATCCCTAAACCAACACCTAATGTTAATATGCAATGCCTGGTCCACCCCAGGACCAACCCTATATTCAAGTATAACAACCCGACCTCTCACGGACCAACATAATAAATCAAAAATCCAGAAATTTAACCCTGTCCACTCATGGAACCATCAAAAATATAATCAATAATGCATATTAAACTCGTACCAGGCATGGTACCTGAGCTAACCGATATTTACAACCTGTACTAGGTGTGGTACTCAAGGCAACCATTATTATCATGTATCAGACGTGGTACCCAAGCCAACCATTAGTATCCCGTACCAGGTGTGGTACCCGAGCCAACTGTTAATATCACACAACAACCAATAGTCAACACTAAAATGAATAG
Source organism: Jaltomata sinuosa (assembly GCA_003996215.1). Classification (NCBI taxonomy): domain Eukaryota; kingdom Viridiplantae; phylum Streptophyta; class Magnoliopsida; order Solanales; family Solanaceae; genus Jaltomata; species Jaltomata sinuosa. The sequence goes on from QJPP01001658.1 coordinate 51,691, forward strand.
TAACATCCTTGTAACACAACAAGCAATAATCAAGTTAATTTCATATAATTGACACCCCAAACACTTGGATATTCAATCTTCCTTTCTTAAGCACGAAAGCACATACGATACTAAGTTATAGTTAAATGTAATATACATTGCATTTGGCAAACATTAACCATCACCTACCTCGAATTGCTTCTAGAACTTTACTGGACTGGAGCCTTCCCGTTTTCCATAGCTTTTGCTTGATCTTGGTCTAAACACAATTACAAACAACTACAATCAATCCAATGGCCTAAAATTACCCGAATTATGTAAAATTCGAAATCCCCAGGCCAAACCATAATCATTCCACTCATTCCCAAGTTTTCCCACCACTAATTCATCCTAAACTACCATTTTTACGGTTACATTTAGTGAATAATGGTGATTAAGGCATGAAATACCTATAAACAACATAACCTAAGAACTTAACACCCTAGAATCCCCTCTTTCCCTGGATTCCATATTCTTAGGTTAACCCAAACCTTCCCCCAAACCCGTAGATTATAGATTCTAAGGTTTGGAAATTGAAATAACAAAGTGGGAAGCAAAAACCTTACCTTTTCGATGGAGTTTGGTGGAAATTCACTAAAAATTGCCTCACTTCGTCTATGCCCTTCCCCAAAAAGTTTTTCAGAATTTCTGAATGTTTTTAGAGAAGTTTTTGCATTAATCCTGACTCAGTCTGCTATAGCAGTCCATACACCGCTATAGCAGTTCTACTAAGAGGAATCGACCACTATGGCAGTACTGACCAACGTTGAATTCCGCTATAGCTGTAATTTCTCTGCTATAGTGGTGGCCGTTGTAGTGCAGCGTCAAATTCTATAGAGGATAACATGAGAAAGAAACTCATAAATTCTTACAAAAGTGCCCTTTTACAATACACCTTAAATCCTGACGTCCCAGAAAAACCCCTTCACGTCAACCTTAATACTGGGAGTTCTACTTACCCGAATTCATTTCCAAAAAGTCCCCCAAGGTTCTTAACATCTTAGCTAATGTAAAAACTATCTTAATACAAGATACATTACCTAATTCTCACCTAGATTGCCCTAGACCATACCTCACTCAAAAACCATCTGAGACTAGCCTAGCCCAAAATTTCCAACTCCCAACCCCGAAAGTTTTCTAACCCAAAACTTGGCACAAAACGCTTAACAATAATGATGGAACCGGTCGTTACAATAGATACCAATTTACCCATTATTTATTCCCGAATTATCAAACCCAAAAAGATGAAATAAAAGAGGAAAAGTGTAGGACATGAATCCTCAAACAAGTGAGGGTACTTGTCCCGCGTGTCCTTCTCAGTTTCCCAAGTGGCTTCCTCAACCGAATGATGCTTCCATTTAACTTTCATCGATTTTATCTCCTTTGGCCTTAATTTCTGGACATCACGATCAAGAATCGCAATTGGTTCTCTTCATATTTAAGGTCCTTGTCTAGAAAAATTGAATCCCACTTAATGATGTATTCCTCATCCCTATGGTAATACTTAACCATGGATACATGGAAGACTTGATGGACTCCGGATAAACTTGGCGGTAGTGCTAACCTGTAAGCCACTGGCCTTACAATCTCGAGAACCTCGAATGGACTGATGTATCGGGGGCTAAGCTTACCCTTCTTATCAAACCGCACTACCTCCTTTATTGGTGATACTTTCAATAACACCTGCTCACTGACCTGAAAATCCATGTCTCTTACCTTGTGATCTGCATACTCTTTCTGCCTGCTTTGGGCTGCTAGCAACTTGGTCTGAATCCCCCTCACTTTTTCCTGAGCTTCCTTTACCAAGTCCACGCCCAAAGGTTTCACATCGTCTACCTCAAACCACCCTATGGGAGATCTACATCCCCTCCCGTACAGTGCCTCAAATGGTGCCATGTCGATACTGGAGTGGTAGTTGTTGTTGTATGAGAACTCACACAATGGTAGAAATTGTTTCTAATGACCCCCAAAGTCAATTACACATGCTCTCAGCATGTCCTCTAACACCTGAATTGTCCTCTCTGATTGACCCTCTGTCTGAGGATGAAAAGCTATGATGAAAGTGAGTTGAGTGCCCAACTCTTCGTGTAACTTACCCCAGAACTTGGAGGTAAACTGTGAACCCCTGTCTGAAATGATTGAGAGTGGCACCCCGTGCAGTCTCACAATCTCCGTAACATAGACCTTAGCCAACTGTTGTGAATTATAGTCCACTCTGACCAAAATGAAATGAGCATACTTGGTCAGCCTGTCCACAATGACCCAGATAGAGTCATACTTTCCCAAGGTCTTAGGAAGACTCACCACGAAATCCATGGATATCCTCTCCTACTTCCACTCGGGAATGGGCATTCTCTAAAGCAATCCTGCAGGCCTTTGGTACTCATACTTGACCTGCTGACAGTTCTGACACTTAGACACATAATCAGCTGTCCCTTTTCATCCCAGGCCACCAATAAAGTTGCCTCAAGTCCCGGTATATTTTGGTTACGCCCAGATGAATTGAATACCGCAAGCCATGAGCCTCTGCCAACACTTTTTGAATTATGTCATCACACCGAGGAACACAAGTCCTCCCTTCAAGCTCATCACCCAATCAGCGCCCAACGTGGCATCCCCGGACTCTTCAGATACTACCTTGCTCTGAAGCTTGTTCAGCTATGTCTCCTGAAACTACTTGGCCTTTATTTTTTCTAAGAATGTGGATTTGACCTCAATACTGGCCAACACCCCACCCTGCTCTGAGATGCCCAATTGCATGAACTTAGATTTTAAAGCCCAAATCTCCTTAGCCAGTGGTCATATCGACACCCCCAAACAAGCCAAACTGCCCATGCTAACTTTTTTCTAGCTTAATGCGTAGGCCACCACATTAACCTTGCTTGGATGATACTGGATGGTTACATCATAATCTTTCAACAACTCCATCCACCTCCTCTGCCTCAGATTCAAGTCTTTCTGAGTAAACACATGTTGCAGGCTGTGATGGTCCGTGAACACTTCAGACTTGACACCATAGAGGTAGTGCCTCCAAATTTTGAGTGCAAAGACCACCGCTACAAACTCTAAGTCGTGAGTTGGGTAATTCTTCTCATGAAATTTCAACTTCCTTGAAGCATACGCTATAACATTCTTATCCTGCATTAACACAGCACTCAAACCATAATGTGAAGCGTCATAATACACAATGAAATCATTACCTTCAACCAGTAATGAAAGAATGGGAGATGTAGTAAGAAGTGTCTTGAGCTTTTGAAGCTCTACTCATACTTATCGGTCCACACAAACGGTACCTCTTCTGAGTCAACCTTTTCAAGTGAGTAGTGATGGACGCAAAGTCCTTGACAAATCTTTGATAGTAGCCTGCAAGCTTCACAAAACTCCTAACCTTAGTCACAGATCTAAGTCGGACCCAACTCTTAACTGCCTCAATCTTTTGGGGATCCACCATCACCCCCTTTTCTGACACCACATGCCTTAAGAAAGCGCCTGAAGTCAACCAAAATTCACACTTGGAAAACTTGGCATATAGTTTCTGGTGCCTCAAAATATCCAAAACAATGCGAAGATACTCAGCCTGCTCCTCCCTACTCTTGGAGTAAATCAGAATGTCATCTATAAACACGATGACGAAAGAATCCAGATATGAATTGAACACCCCATTCATCAAACTCATGAATGCCACCAGCGCATTGGTTAACCCAAATGACATAACTAGGAACTTGTAGTGCCCATACCAAGTCCAAAATGTCGTCTTAAGGATGTGCTCACTCCTAGTCAATTTTTGAAAATATAAAAACAACCTGTAACTGGTCAAAGAGGTCATCTATGCGGGGTAAGGGATACTTGTTTTGGATGGTGACCTTGTTCAGTTGCCTGTAGTCTATGCACATTCTCATACTACCATCTTTCTTTTTTACAAATAAAACTGGAGCACCCCCCAGTGAAGCACTGGGATGAATAAAGCCTTTATCTAGGAGCTCCTGAAGCTGAGTCTTAAGTTCCCTTAACTCTGTCAGAGCCATGCATAAAGAGGAATAGAAATTGGACGAGTGCCTGGCTCCAAGTCTATACAAAAGTCAATGTCTCTATCCAGAGGCGTACCAGGCAAATCCACCGGAAACATTTTCTAAAACTCTGAAACTACCAAGACTGACTCAATCAATTAGGACTCTATACTATCATCCCGGAGATGAGCCAAGAAGGCCAAACACCCTCTTCCCACTAACTTTCTAGCTCAAACAAAAGATATAACCTTGACCGGCTTAGGCCTGTATACACCTTCTCACTCTAGTCTATCCTTACCCAGAATCTCTAGAGTCACAGTCTTAGTATTACAATTCAACACTGCATGATATGGAGACATCCAGGTCATACCCAAAATAACATCAAAGTCTAACATGTCCAGAATAACCAAGTCTACCCAAGTTTGCAACCCCACAAACACCACAGGACAAGTACGATAAACATGGGTCACTATCACAGACTCTCCAACTGGGGTAGAAACATGAATAGGGGAATCAAGGACATCACAAACCAAATCCATACCTAAAGCAAAATTCACAGACGCATATGAGTAAGTAGAACCTGGTCAAATAGTACAAAAGCCATCCTATCACAGACTAGAATTGTACCTGTGATCACTGTGTCTGATGCCTCAGCCTCAGACTTACCTGGAAAAGCATAGCAGTGAGCCCGGTCATCAATTCGAGCAACTTCCCAGGCTGGCTACACCACACCCCTACCCGCGCCGCCATTCCCTCTGTCTCTCCTACCTTCTTGAAAGTTACCTCGCCTACTATGTGGATGACCCCTAGCATAACCACCTCTACCTGCCGGAACCACAGCCTTAGACTATTGTTGAGTCTGATTACCTACCTGATGTAAGGGCACTACCTCTTAAAGTGACCCGGATCACCACAATGAAAGCATCAGCGGTCAAGAGTAGGCCTGCTAGTAGAAGTATAAGAAGCCCTCTGGCCTCTAGGAGCTGAGAACTGACAGGCTCCAATACGACCACCTGTAGAAGCTAGCAAGGCTGACTGAATAGGACGAGTAGAATACACCTGCTGGTTGTGACCCCTGGAGTATAAACCACTAAAATTTTTGTCATTCCGAGACTTCTTGGATAACACCTTAGCCTGTCTGACCTGTTTAATCCCCTCTAGCTTCTTTACATAATCCGTTACCTCATTGAAACTCTTTCCCACTGAAGTCATGTGCACAGACAATACCTGCAACTCAGTATTCAGGCCCTTCATAAATAAATGAATCCTATCCTCTTCTATACCCAGAAGCTGACTAGCAAAATAGGACAAAGCATGGAATTTGGGCTCATAAGCTAAGACCAACATGTTACCTTGCTCAAGGGACAGGAACTCATCATTTTTACGATCCCTCAAAGTGCGGGGAACATACTTCTCTAAGGAAAGAGCATGAAACTCTGCCCAAGTCAGCAGAGGCAAAGCTTATGGTCGACACTCTATATGAGACCTCCACTACTGCTTGGCATCACACTAAATCTGGAAGGTGATGAACTCCACCCCATGCTGCTGCACAATGCCCAGCTTATACAGCCTCTCATAACAATCCAGGATAAACTCATACCCATCCTCTTTTTCAGTACCCTAAAACGTAGGAGGTTTTAGTTTCAAGAACTTAGTCAGTATCTCCTACACATTCCCAATCATAACCGGACCTAGCATCGGACAGAAGAAGTCATTAGTACCCAACGCCGCATCCATCTGTGCCTGGAACTTGATCTGTTATACCCATGGGGTAGCTCCAGCACCAACCAGTCCACTTAGAAAAGTCCACACCTGTTGAAATGGCTCAGGAGATATAGGGGAAAGGCCTGCACCTCAAGCTGGTGCTGCCTCCGCCTGTTCCACGCCCTCCTCAACAACAACCTCCACTTCCTCATCAACATGATCCTGGGGTAGGGGAGGGGTCGCCACTCTTGATCCTGTAGCTGCCTGAGCTCCACCCCTAGCAGGCACTGCTCTCCCTCTGCCCCTTCCCCTAACCCTTCCTCTGATCACTGGTCCCGCTATCAAAACTGCCGCTCTTGCTCCGTTATTCCTGGTAATCACCATATGTGGACAAAAGAGTAAAAGAGGTTAGATACTAATTCATATCACTAGATACCAATTGGAATCGAGTTATAGCATGAAGGAAGAAAGAAATAATAGTTTCCTAAAGTCCTATAGTCCCTCGAAGAAAAATACAGACGTCTCTGTACTGTTTTGCAAGACTCTACTAGACCCAATTTGGTACGACGAGATCAAAGAACCTAGGTCTATGATACCATCTTTATCATGACCCAAACAATCGTGAGTGGCACCCACCTAAAACTCCCAGATGAGCGAACCAATATTGACCCAACACTTAGCAATTCTAACTGCTCAAAACCAGTTTTCATTAAAGTAAACTAACATTCACCATCAAAATACTAGTAAAACCAGATCATGTGGAAATCCCCCAGAAACTGAAAGTCATTGTACCAAAATATCTACCAAAAGTCTAGAATGGGGATGCAACCCTAATAAAACAAGAGTTTAAGCCTGAAACAAATGGGGTACAACTAAAGGGGATGAAGACAAGGTAGCCCTAAAGAAACAGCTCACCCTTGCAATCTGGAATCGCCGGGACTAGATCTGAGGTCACATAGAAGCCGCCAAAAGATGTCTTGTACTCATAAAAGGAAAACAAGTGCAGAGTCAATACATAACCACCGTGTACTGGTAGGATCATCGGTCAGCTCCAACAAATAATATATATACAATAAACCAAAACTGAGTAAAGTAGCACAAACATATAGCAACAACCAGTAACATAATGCCAGGCTCTCAGCCTACCCTCTAACTCATCAACCACATGAAACAGGTTCACAATCACTTAACAATGCACAATAATCAAGACATTTACCGTTATTATATTTCTAGACCAACTACGGATCCCTAAACCAACACCTAGTGTTAACATGCAATGCCCGATCCACCCCAGGACCAACCCCACATTCAAGTATAATAAACCAGCCTCTCACGGACCAATATAATAAATCACAAATTTAGCAATTCAATCTGATCCACTCATGGAACCATTGAAAATATAATCAACAATGCAGATTAAACTCGTACCAGGCGTGGTACCCAAGCCAATCGATATTTACAACCTGTACTAAATGTGGTACCCGAGCCAACCATTATTATCCTATACCAGGCGTGGTACCCGAGCTAACCATTAGTATTCTGTACCAGGCGTGGTACTAGAGCCAACCGTTAATATCACACAATAATCAATAGTCAACACTAAAATGAACAGTAACACCCTTGTAACAAAACAAGCAATAATCAAGTTCATTTCACATAATTGATACCCCCAAATACTTGGATATTCAATCTTTCCTAAGAACAAAAGCACATACGATACTAAGTTATAGTTGCATGTAATATACATTGCATTTGGCAAATATTAACCATCACCTACCTCAAATTGCTTTTGGAACTTTGCTGGACCAGAGCCTTCCTGTTTTCTGTAGCTTTCGCTTGCTCTTAGTCTAAACACAATTACAAATAACTACAATTAATTTAATGGCCTAAAATTACCTGAATTATATAAAATCTCAAATCTCCAGGACAAACCATAATCATTCCACCCATTTCCGGGCTTTCCCACCACTAATTCATCCTAAACTACCATTTTTATGGTTATATTTAGTGAATATTGGTGATTAAGGTATGAAAGACCCATAAACAACATAACCCAAGAACTCAACACCCTAGAATCCCCTCTTTCCCTGGATTCCACATTCTTAGGTTAACCCAAACCTTCTCCCAAACTCGTAGATTATAGATTCTAAGGTTCAGAAATCAAAATAATAAAGTGGGGAGCGAAAACCTTACTTGACACGAAAAGTTTACCCATAATGATGGACCCAATTATTATATTAATGAGGCATATATAATATGTTCATTGTGATAGTAGAAGCCAAAACTGAATATGAAAGATGAAATAGAGTTGTGATATAATCAAACATCTAAATATAAATTCTTAATTGTTGCATTATTATTTGGTAATTTATGTGAAATTGTATTAGACCTTATACATGATATGGCTTGATTAGTTGTTATGTTCTCAAACATTATGTTGACTAAGTGTGAAGAAGAATATAATGGTCTAATTGCAGTAGAGGATTAGGTGTGGAAAGTTTGAGGAGTTCATGGTGTTGTAGCTAGGGATGAATGATAGACGGGTGGAAGTACAGATATATGTATATAAACTTATATAATAAGATAGTAGACTCAATTTTGGTGGAATGTGCACTCCTAAAATGAATACTTGATTTATTAGTCTTCGAACATACATGAATTCAATGAATATGGTTTGATAAGGCTTGTATTATAAGTTGTTGATTGGCCTTCGGGCATACTTGTAATTTTGTGTCGGTGGATATTGATTGTCTATGTGAAATGGTGAATATTGAATTTGACTAAGTGTTTAGATAAAGTGTGTACTTGCATATTGGTGCACTGTGTTGATTCTGAATTGATAATTGATTTGAATGATGAGTGTTTTCATGTTGTGCTTGAATGAATAAGCTATGTATACATGAAACTGAATAATGAATTGGAATGAATAAGTGTACGTATGATTTAGTGCACTGTATTTTATTCTTGAGAGGTATCAAAATCATAGTTTGATAAACTCATTTCATATGCTTAATCATACATATTCATGCCACTCTTATTGTGCATGATATCTATTGGTTGTTATTGTCATTAAGTTATTCATAAGATTTATATTCTAATTATGCCAATGGGATATGGTTCTGGCGAGTGTTATTATGCCAATGGAAAATGGTTTCGGCGAGTATTATTATGCGGATGGAAAATAGTTTAGGCGAGTGTTATTATGCCAATGGAAAATAGTTTTGGTGAGTGTTATTATGCCAATGGGAAATGTTTCTGACGAATATTATTATGTCGGTGAGAAATAGTTTTGGTGAGTATTATTATGCCAATGGAAAATAATTCTAGCGATTGTTATTGGGCCAATAAGAAATGGTTCTGGCGAGTGCTATTAGGTTGATGGGAAATGATTCTGGCGGTATATGGACCCTAATGTTTCCCCTGCAGGTCATGTCTAGTTGGATAGAAATAAGACCCTTTAGCATGTGTGTACACCCTTTTCTTTGCATTGTTTATTTCATGGTCTGATATGTTGAGACAGTATTGTGAGATGAAATGAGACTAGAGGTATTGACTGCATTTATTGAAAGTGTTTACCTTACCATGTTGTGGTGATATTTTCTGATTATATGACCTTGTTACTAATGTTGTTGACTTGACTTAAGGTGGACATGAGATCCATACTATGTTGTCATTGCATCTGTTGAGAAATTCGTGTGACTTGATATGTCTAGTTGTGACTGTTATGTCCTTAATTGTTATACTTGCTATACCTTTAGGTGACTGTTATCTCCTTGTCTGTTGATATTGCCAAATCCTTAACTGAAAGTTATTATCTGATTTTGTTGATCTCTTGATGAACTTGAGATGTGGGTGAGAACTGCAATAATAATAATTGATGGAATATATTTGAATATGTGAACATTGTATATGAGTTAAATAGAGAATGTGTGCAATACGAGATATCTTATAGTGGTACAAAAAGGTTAGAGATAACTGCTAAGGTAAATGAGTACGTAAGGGAATCAAACTTGTGAGTTATAATGGATGTGTATGAGAGTGGCATTTGACATGTGCTAAGCTAGAACTCTTGTGTAAATATTGAAATTGAATTATCTGTTGTATGTTGATTTTTATACATGTATTATGTGATTTAATCTTGGTCGGTCGATGATACCTACCAGTATATGTAGTGTACTGATACTACTCTTGCTACACTTTTTTGGTGTAGGTACGTGACAGGATGACTGAAGTCTCATTACATGGCTTGAAGGGTCTCTATCATCAGCTTCCGAGTTCTCTACTCCTCAGAACGGAAGTTGTGTCTTTTGATTGTCATGTCCTTCATTAGTAGATCTTGTACAGGTCTAGACCAGGTTTTGGGAATAAGGTTGTATTTACAGTGTTTCAAAACAGTTGTATGTTTCCAAGTTTATTTCAAAGTATGATTTGAGTTTTCATTTGGTCATTTTTATTATGTTAATTGTCTAAAAAGACTTTTGCATTATCATGTTTGGGGTAAATTAAGGAGTTTCTCCTATAGAGTTAGAACCGAGTAGGTGCCTGCATAATCTGTCGTAAATTGGATCGTGACAACCACTTTCTCCCTCAGCTCCATGCCTACAAGAATGCCTACTCCATTCTTATTCCTCACACCTCCAAAGTACCACAACTTTTATCCGTCCACATCCCAAGTCTTAGTTCCTACCCATTTCGTTTTTTGAATACAAGCTATGTTAATCCTTCTTTTCTTGATAATTTTCACTAGATCAATGGACTTCCCCATTAATGATCCTATGTATCAAGATCCTACTCTTACGCTCTAAAGCTCTCGTAAACCACTTACCACCACTGACCTACCTTGACCATAACCCTGACCCCGACTGAGACCTTGTCCAAGAACATGACCCTAGTCTATTATTTACCACTAGATCCACAAAATAAAATAAACAAAAATAGTCAAGGGTTTGCTCTACGACAAGCGGAGAGTCTAAAGTACAATTAAAGACAAGAATCAATAAGGCAGAGGGAAAAATAGGGATTAAAAATATCAATTCATATGTTAAATTTCAAATATCAAATTTTGGGCATGTATTCAATGAGAAACGCAAGCATTTCTACCAATGCTACAACTATAAACGGGCTCATATTGGCACATAAGTCAATACAACAGAGATACGGTCTCAATTCTCACATAACACCGGTACATATGTTATCATTCAGGAATTAATCAAACAAGTCAATTCATTATTTTTAACCCTTTACAATATATCGGTACCTACATTGATGCTCATTATCTCACCTATATGGGACCTTGTTTTACCCATTACTCTCATACACAATCATTTAACACCAAAATACTTCAAAAAGAGTCAAAGAAAGTTTTAACTTGCCTTAAACGGAGTCTGGCAAGTTAAATGATGGTTTTACCATTCCTTGAAGCCTTCAAAATAGTCCAATTTGGTCAAATATGTAATCTACATTAGTAAACGAATTTGTAGATACTCATATTGCTATACTTCTATTTTAAGTACCAAATGTCAACCCCGAACCCACAAGGGCAAAACTAAAATTTTCTTTGAAAATCATGTTATTCATAACTTAAGGAACTCAAATATAAAATTCATAGAAAAATTGAAGCTCAAATCGACCTTCAAATCATCAAAATACAATTTTTTTAACTTTAGGCCCGAAATCTCCAATTTCCATGCTCATATGCGGTTTTAAATGATGAAATAATCGACAAATTAAAATTTTGATTCCAAAATCGATTTACCCGTAACATAAAGACCTTAAATATGAAATTTCATCAAACATCAAGTCCATAACTGGGGAATTTTAATTGAAGGAGAAACTATTAGATAATAATTTTGGAACAAACATAACGTAGTGGGAAGACTGAAAACTTAAAACTAGTACATATATTAAGGAACTGATTTGTAAAAAAACCGCAACCCGCCCCGCACAAAATTTTCAAAAAATTGATTCAACCCACCTTGCACCCTCATTCGCCCCGCAAAGAACAAACATGCCCCATCCCGCACCGGCACTGCCACATTGTCATTCCTATATTTGCTTAAATAGGTAATTTTCCCATAAAGGAAAGGTACCCTGTGAAAAAAAAAAGAAAATGGACATAAATGGGCATTCGGTGGAAATTAATTCCAACCGAATGGTCCAAGAATTTCATATGTCATCTTTTAGCCATTATGCAGCTATTGTTGACTAAGTCAACCCGCTACTTTTATTTTTTTCTTTTCGTCGCTTGTTTTACCGCTTTTTCTTCTTCTTCTTCTTCCTTTTTTTGTTGTTTCTTTTATTTGAAAAAAATGTTCTTCTTATTTATTCTTTTGCTGCTTTTTTAAAAAAATAAAAAATTGATCTTCTTATTTTTCTTGACAATCAAACACAATTTTATAACTTTTTAATGTTTTTCAAAATGTTAAAGCGCATATTTTATCGTATAATATATTCATACATCTTCCACATGTACATATTAATACATATATGATACATATTGATACAATTCAATACAATACATATTTGATACATATTGACATAATACAATACATATTTGATACATATTGACATAATACAATACATATTTGATACATATATACAATATAATCGGGATAAATACATTTTTATATGACAATGATACAGTTTCTACACACATCCTATACAAATACTTATTCTCTACAACAATGATACATTTTCTATATAAATCGTATACAAATACATATGCACAATAATTATACAATTTCTATACGCATTCTATACAGATACATATTCTATACAATAATTATATATTTTCTATATACATCTTATACAAATACATATTTTATACAATAATTATACAGTTTCTATACACATCGTATGCAGTTTCTATAGAAAATCCTATATATATATATATATATATATAATAGAATATATATAATATACATATTATATACAATAATTATACAAGTTTCTAAACACATCATATACAACCTTTAGTTGCAATACTCAAAGCAACAACTCAACCTTTAAATACAAAAGAGTTCACAACTACCATGTCTTTGCCCTTTACCTTCTTCACGTATTAACCAAAGCAACAACTCAAAGTCATGCCAAAAATCACATAGCACACAAACTCACTTCACTCATCACATGTTTAACACACTCACACAGTAAAAAAGAGAAAAAAAATAAAAAAGAAAAGCAGCGAGAGAGGAACAATTTATTTAATTATTAAAAAGAGAAAGGAATAATTAATTTGATTATTAAAAAAAAAGAGGAACAATTAGAAGAGCAGAAAAAAGAGAAGAAATTTTGGAGTGGATGGAATAGAAGCAAATCAAAGTTGATATAATGGTGGAGAACCCCTTTTTGAAAGAAAAAAAAAAGAGAGAGAAAGTATAATGATACAACGAAAAGGATAATACCCAATTTGGGCTTACAGTAACCATTTTGGGATATCTATACTCAGTGGCTATAAGTTGGCAATAAATATACCGAAGAGCTACTTTTTGTCCAATATGCAAACTTAGGCTATTTTAAAAAAATTGGCCACATAATGTCCTTTTCCCAAAAAAAAATTACAAATTTTACGTTAAAGACACATGTGCTAAAAGCCTAGAAGTCTTGCGACGAAATTGGATTGGCACGTGGTCCATGTAGCGGTATTTGGTGACATTGGGTCTCTTTCACGTCAATTTCCATTATTCCTCTTGGCCAAGTAGTAAGGTGCATCTTCTTGTCTATCACTTTCACCCATCCTAGACTTTGCACTATTCTTGCTTCTTTTTCATGTACAATTGAATGTTGTGACAGTGTACTGAAATTATCACCTCTAAGCAACTAAATTGTCCCTTATAGACACCCTATAATAACCATAATAAAAGGAGAAAAAATCAGACCAGACATTTAATTAATTAAGAAGATACTTGACCTCTCTTTTTTCATGCCAACTAATATCAAACTTGTCATTCTGAGAGATGAGGGAAAAAGAAGGAAAGAGAATAACCTGCCGCAACGCCTACCAGATAATTATTCTTAAAGAGATAACAGTCGTTGAATATGTAAGTTTGACAAAAAGAAAGAATCAATACAAGCATTAGACGCAACAAGACAAAAAAGGAAGGTTCTTTGTAAAAATTTAGTGGCAACTAATATTTTCAGGGTGATGTATACAAAAAAATTATATATCAGTTGTTACAAAGACTTCAACCTGAGTTAAAATCAAAAAAGAAAAAAATGCTTTCCTACCTGCAGAAATGGAGAATAAACTTCCTCCACAGAATCCAATTCTTTCAATGTTTAATGTAAACATAACACACTCCATATCAAGAGGCTCCCATTGATGTTCTCTACAGGCTGCTAAAGATTCTTTCCTAGATTGATAATGCTGAGTCCAAATGATCCCATATACTACTAACTCTGTAGTTTGCTTTGTTCCTCCAGGCCTTCAAAAGAACATGGCCAACTTATTTGTTAGCGGAATGAAGGATCGTCTCTTTGGTGAATGTCAACATCATTAAAACAAATGGAAGCTTCACCTAGGAATATTTCAGGGCTGATGCCAATTTCTCCTTTTGGAGGTCATTTCCTCGTGATAATTGATCGAAAATAATACATCTAAGTCTAACCAATGACTTGAATCTAATTAAACCTTAAAACAATCCAAAATTAATTCACAAGTAATCTGATACAGGGGAGAGAGAGCAATGGAGAGGCAATGCAGTGAGAAGACCATCCATTCATTCATATATCACTTACCGGCCTTAATTTGCAGGTTTCTCATCCCGACATTAACCTTTTCCACACCAGATTCACTCTTCACCTCTGTTTGGTTTAGACTTTTAATGTTGAGCCATGGGTGTTGCGAGCACTGCTGAGCAGTTGGTCGATTCTCTGGCTCAAATTCAAGAAGGGGGCAAAGAAATTTGGCAAATTCAAGGGCATCAATTTCAGAAAATCTGAACTTGTCAATAAGTAATTTTTCTAAAGATCCATACTTCAGCCTCCGGATCCTCTTCAAATCTCCATATCTGTCAAAGTAATCTTTAGATCGAGCCCCACCATTAGCTATCTGCTTCACCATCAGTTTTTATAAGATATAATGTTAAGACTTACTTCTAAAAATAATTCTGAAAGGCTCTCACGCAAGCAAAAAAAGAAAAGAAAAGCTGCTCACCTTCCGAGGCATCTTTCCTAGAAGCTCCATCATCATAGCAAGGTGATCCTGGAACCAAAAAAGATATTAAGAAATACATTCAGGCGCAGTTTTTGATAATCTTTTGATGGTGCAATAAGATCCATCTGATAGAAATCTTTTAATGGCTATTTGGATAACTCCACTTCAGATGTGCAAAAAACGCTGATCGTAGATCAGCAAACTAAACTTCGTAAACATGTCTAACATAAATGAGGACCTTCCCCCCACTGCGAACATCCAGTGGCCCCCAGAGTCTAAGTTGCAAGAAACAGGATAATATTGAAATGGAAGGCACTGAGCACAACAGTTGCATAGTGCAACATCAAAAGAACAGGATCAAAAGGCATGGATGAAATTATCCTACCTCATCTTCACTGAATCCTTGTCCACCTTTGGGTGTGAACATCATCTCGCCAGTGGCAAGCTCAAATGCAATACAAGCAAAAGACCACATGTCAGCAGAGAATGAATATCCAGACTGAAGTATAACTTCTGGAGATCTATACTGTCGTGTCTGAATTTCTTGTGCAAACTGATTGTCAGCCCAGCATGCACTTCCAAAATCCACAACCTTGCACCTCAAGTCAATCCCATCAAGACTTCTATTTGTTTTGGCACCTCCTCCCACCCCACCCATTGAAGCTCGTCTACCAGATATCCTGGCTGCTGCCCTCCTTGCCCTTTGTTTTAGCTTTTTCTCAATAATATTCATTGTTGCTCCTCCATTTGGGATCCCTTCAGGCCTTTCAAGTATGGGCGTTGTTCCCGATCTGATTGGATCCTTTGTGGCATTAATCGTGGAAAGTAAAAGAACATTTTCAAGTTTTAGGTCTGTATGAATAATTCCAAGTTCCCTGTGCAAATAATCTAGACCAGTTAGAATGCACTTGCATATTTCCCTAACTTTGTCCAGCTCAAGGCCTTTATAACGATTATATTTGACAAGACGCAATAAGCTGTCACCAAGAAATTCAAGGACCATGCATGAATGCTGTCCATTTGGGCCTGTATGCTTAAAATGGTCAATAAGTCTAACAACATATTTACTATTAGAGGGATCACCATCAGCAATAGCAGAAAGGACTTCAATTTCGTGAAGAGCAGCTTGACCAAATTGTGGCGCACTTTTCTGGATCTTCAAGGCTACAAATTCCTACCCAGACAAAGTTAAGTACAATAAGCTCCAAGAAATCAATTAAAAAATTCTATAAATTTCATAACCATCCACAATGAGAATACAGGACAGGAAATCTAAAGCGCATGCTTGTTAGAGTGTTTTTTGATCTTTTTGAATAAACATTCTCCAAAAAAAAAAAGCAATTCCATGAGCTTATTCTGCATAACAAGAAAGTATCCTTGAACTTCCCTGATGATGCCAGCTAATGCATTGATATTCTAGCTCGGTAATCAGACTACTATTACCAGTTTTCTCCAAACCAGGTCAAATTCCCCCCACTAGACAAATGCTTTTGACATGAAAAGGTTCGAACTTCTGAAATTGAAATGTATCTCTATGGAACTCAGAATATGTCATTATAAGACATTCAGAGATGAAAATCATCCCAAACAATTTTTACCCTTTATGATGGCTCATAGGTCTTCAAACAATGTTTTAACCGCATGCATAAAATTATCCCCAGCATCAAAGACTTACAACTTTTACTTTGGTCACACCATCACACATCTTACAACTTGAAAACGAGACCTCGTATATGCATAATATTCATCACAAACATAAGCAATATATGTCAAGTCTGACATCATAAAGAAATGGCTAGAATGGTAATGACTAAAACGGCTAGAATGGTAATGACTAAAACTGAATGAAGATTATTTCACTCTGTAAGTAGTAAGAGACATATTTCTACTTGCTCGAGATGGTCGGATATAGACAAGAAGAGCGAACTAAAAGAAAAGATAAGAAAGGAACCCTACTTGAGGCCTAGTGTACTAACACTTGAGATCGTGGTAGGGAAGTTTTTGGAAGGGTGTGAAGTGTCAAGCAAAAATAAGTAAATAACTATCATCAAACATATAAATATGCAAAAACAAAAAGTATCATTCAAATGATCAAGGAGATAGGTAAGGCTGAACATCATCAAAGCCGGAGGACAATAGAAATAGGTGACCGGATATGTTCAAGTGCAGCATAAGGTATTCCATTATTAGACAAGTCCATTATTTTTGTGCAACAATTAAGTAGCCAGGATGCTAAGAATTCAATTTGCAATGTGTGACTTCAAATCCCTGGCCACTGCCAATAAATCAATAGATCAATCAACTACTTTGGGAAATCCTGTGTATCCATTCCACAATATCTCAAAGTTAGACTATTTTTACGTGAGCTATCAATCTAGGAAAACATAAAAGATGTTGACAATATATGAGGGCGTCCAATCCAAACTAGTTGTTTGATTTTTGGTAATTCATCTAGGCAAAACCGAAAGGAATATAAGCAACCTACTCTCTCTTTTCATTCAAGTTAAGTCAAATAGAATGGTCCGTGACAAAAAACAGATGAATTAATTGAGAAAAAAGAGAAAGTTACGGATGATCGAGTATCATAAGCGAGCCAAACGGTGGAGAATTCTCCCCAGCCGAGTTTACGCTGAGCGATATATCGTCCACCGGAGAATGAATCACCGATTCTGACAGCATGATATCCTCCTTTTCTGTATGAATCGATTCCTTCATCTTCATCTTCTGATGCCGACGATGACGATGGTGAACCTGACATGATGGATCAAAGTGATCTACAAAAATTGGATTTGGATTAGAGAAGAAGCAAAGTGCAAATTGTCAGACAAAAAGGCTTTATGGAAGAATGCGCTATTGAGGGGTTGCTTATATGCTGCCCTTCAATACCATGTTTTCTCCACTTTTTCCTCTTTTCCTCTTTTTTTTTCCCACTCCTCTTTTATTCAATCCAAACCAAAAAAATTGTCACTTCCTTTTTCAATTGTTTTAGCAACATTTATCAATTTGACCACATTTCATTTACTTAGGTTAAGTCCTTTTAGCACAAAAAAGATTAAAGAGTCCTATTACTTATTTTTATTTTCGTTATTAAAAATAAAGTATTTAAAATTGTTGTCATTTTAAAAAATAAGATATAATTGAGTATATTCTTTTCATTTTGTCCATACTATAATTAATCTTGAAAGTAACAAATATTGATTAATTAGCATAGAAAATTTAATCCAAACAAATAGACATACTCCAATATTATACTCCATATGTTTCACTTTGTTTGTCATTCTTACTAAAAATAGATAGATTATTATACTACTTGTTATTTTAGAAAATCAAAACATAATTAGTTGTTTGTTTCCACATTTATTCTTAGTCGTAAATATGGGAGAGATATTAATATGGTGGAAAAAAAAAGTATTAAATAGAGAACAGTAATAAATAAGGATAATTTAGTCAACTTACCCTCTGATTAATATTTTTCTTAAAAGGTGTGCAAAATGAAATATGACAAGTAAAATAATACGGAGGGAGTAATTGGTTAGATCAACTCTTTTTTTATTTATTTATGAGATATTAAAGAGGATATTTATTAAAGAAAGACTACAATTTTAAATGATTAAAGATAACAAATAAGGATATGATAGTCAAAACGCATAGTCTTTTAAGAAGCGTGTAAATCAAAAGGGAAACTTAAATAAATCCCAAGTTTGTCTATGAAGAGCGGAACTAATTGTATTAGTGTTTATAATTGATTTTTTTTGTGTAATACTAATCGATAGGACCTCATCGGTAAGTGCTACAAGATTTGTAGATATCCTATATTTTTAAGAAAATAATTATCATCTATAGCAATAACATTTATTTTTTTCAATGGACACTTATAATACAGTTTTAATACATATTGCAGAGAATAATTTATAAAATACATATAATACAAGTTTATTCATGGATAATACATTTATCACACACTTTAATACACTTATAATACATTGTGTCAATTTCTTACCAAACAAGCATAATACATTTTAAAACACGTATAATACATCTATATTGCATGCATAATTCACTTTTAATACATGGTGCAGATTTATCATAGTATTGCTATGTATTGCTATAGATGGTAATAAATAAAAAGTATCGCTAAAAATAATAACTATTTATTAAAAAGTATTCACACAAGTAATTTTTCAAACCAAAAAATGACAAGTAAAGCGATCTGAAGGGAGTATAAATTGGATCACACCTTCATTAAGTAACTATACCTTCAAATTGATGGATAATAATTGACACATGTTAATTGACATTAATAATTTTTTAAAAGAAAATTGGCGTCTTTGCAATGGTTAGAATAGTGGCAGACTCAAATCTTTTAGTCCATAGATTTTGGACCAAATTCTTTTGCTTACAGAATTCATAATAAATTATTAATAAGCCAAAAATTACAAAATTCGTATTTAGAAGGGTGACTTCGTCCGGGGGATTAGGAATTTCAAGAGAATGATTGCATTATTACGAAGAGGTAAATCTAAAATATAATTTTGATCAATTTGACTTTTAGGTTCTTATCATTAAATTTTTAAAAGTATAAGTCCAAGATTAATCAAATAAAGAATTTTAAAGAAAAAGAAAAAAATATTTAATTAAAACACAAAAAGTACTACCAATAACCAATTAGAGAGATGTTACCTAATTTTAGAAATAAAAAAAAAAGTTCTAACCTCATTTGGAGAGGTGCATCAAATCATCATCTCATTATATGATGTTTCAAACTTGGATTCACACATTTATATTTAAGTATTTTTTTAAAAAAGATATAACATTATTATATATGATCTAGGAAGGAGAGCATAGATTCAAGTGGACTTGAAATACTCCGTCCCAAGTAGAAACCTCTCGGCAATGGAAGTTTCATCTTTTAATTTGAATAAAATGGTTTTTCACTTTTTTTCTACTTTTATTTTTCAAAGGTATGGCGTGCATGGGTTAAAATTAGTTGAGTTAGGAGTAATCATTTGTTGGTGGGGGAAGTTTAGATTAGTGAACTCAGCCAACTGCCAAATTGGCATTAATCTAATTGTGAGGAAAATGATGTTCATCATCTCATTAATCCCATGCGAGACTTGGTAGAATTTGTAATTTGCTCCACGCAACATCCAAAGTGCACAAATTATTGTTTATCTATCTATATTAGTGGCCTTACTTTTTGTTTTTATCATATCATTTATTAGTTGCGTTGACAATTTTACAATGTCATTATCTTATAAAAATATAACCTTCTTTATATTGAAGAAATGCAATTTTAAGTAACTTTTAGAAAAAAAATATATTATGAAGTGTCAAATCTTATCTTGATAAACTGATAAAGTATTAGGAATACGTATAAATTATGAGTATTAATCTATTATATCAACTAAGTCAACGTATATTTGTTTTGGATTTGCTGGTCAGGATACTTTAATCTATTCTATCGACGAATACAATTTTAACTTTTAAATACCCTTTTTATGTTTACCCTGAAATCGGTACAGTTGAATTTGTAGGGGGTCAAGATCACGTGTTACGATTCAACTCAGTTTTAGGTCCAATTTACTAGCGGTTTGGTTGTTAATAGTTAATGTAAATAGATCAAATATAGCATAAATAAGCTAAACAAGATAAAGAACGCCAATTTAGGCATATCTGAGGTGAAAACCAACGAGCTCGAGATCCCAACCTCCAGCTCCAAGACCAGCTACTCAAACAATCACCAAATATAAAGCAAGACAAATAAAGAAAAACTTGGGGTCTAAGAAAGTAGTGTATTGCTTCAGAGAATAAGAATCAGGATCCCTTTAAAAATAAGGAAGGATGACTATTTATAGGCTACAATTTTGAAGCCTTGGCTATCAAGAAAGTATCACTAGAACCCTAAAGCACTACAGCCTATGTCCTTGTGTCACTCGTCTAAACCGTTAGAGGGTGTCAACTAATATTCCTGCACTGTTCAGATCTGTACAAGCTCATCCGCGTACTTGAGCAACCTGACACCCTTGTCTCCTGCTGGTCCTTTTTGCCACATCATCGTGGGTGACAACTCCTTGATCCTTATCCTGTGTGAGATGGTATTTCCGTCGTTGCTTTCTTGGGAGGGGCCTTACAAGGCTTTATGTTGTCGTCATCTCGAGACTCTCCGATGAACCTGCTGCCATTGCCATGTTTCCTCAATCTGATTTTACCCCATACATTTTCAGCTTTCTTAAGTACTAATTTATTTACAAAATATCACATTTTTTATATCAAAATGCCTAATGAGCTATATTTTGTACGAAAAATTACTCAACCTAAGTATCAAAAAGACATTATCCTTTTTTTTGTAAAAAAATATATTCAATTTTTCCTAAATATTATAAAGTTATTAAAAGGAAACAAGAGAAACATTACATGATAATTACATAAAATTAAATGACTTTTGGTCAGATATAAAATAGTACCTAAATCAATTTAGTGATTTTTGTCATACTGAGTGTTGGGTTAAAGTAATTAAAGGTATTTTTAACATGGTATGATATTGTTCACTTTAGGCTAAGTTTTCACGATTTTTTTAAAATATTTTGCACCATTAAATGTCTTCAACACTTTATAAGCAGCTTTTTTTTTAGTTTAATTATCAATATAAGATTTTATTCACACATACCCAATAATCTCTCACTTAAACTAAGTCTCACAAGACCTATCAATTGAATATTTATGATCATCATGACCCACTGACTTTTTTGTGTATGCATCTTCGAAGCTACGTGTCAAGGTAGTCGTAGACAAGCAAAGATGCTAAGTTAGCCTCAAGACTTCACTCTAGCATTTTCATACTTGTCTTGTTGATCTATTGACTCTGATACTAGTTACTGGGTTAGAACTATCCAAAAATACTCTTAACATGGTATGACATTATTTATTTTGGGCCAAACCTGCATGATTTTTTCTGAAGACCTCACACCATTTATAAGATTATCCGACATTTTATAAATAACTTTTTTTTACAGCTATCAATGTGAGATTAATTTATACATGTCCAACACTTAGATAAAATTGAGTGATTTTTGTATTATCAAAATAGTTTAGTAACTTTAATTTGTTGTAATAAAATAAAAGTTGATGACCAAGCATCCATGAAAAACTACCCCAATAGCAAGAAGAAAAGGTAAGAAGAGGGTAAAGGCTATTGGCAGGAGCCGAATGCCTGTAAGTTTACTATCATTAGATTACAACTCTAATCTTAAGAAAATTATAAAGTTTACTGTATAAAAAGTTAAAACATTTTTCAAATATCATTTTTATATATATACAGATAAAAAAATGAAAAAGAGCTCAATCTTCTTAAAATAAACTCAATTTTCTATTATATATATTTCATTTGCAAGCTTAATTTGAAATGTTAAACTCTGCTTCGAAACTTCAATAGCAAAAAATTTGGCTTTTGATACGATCATATGGCGTTAAAAAATTATTCTACCCATCAATTTTTGCCAAGTTATAACTATTCATGATAATTATATTTTAATAATCTAAAATATAAGATTATTTACTGATTTGACTAATTGAGATTCGTAGTGTGTAAAATTTATTGAAGAGGGAATGCTCCCTATTAAAAATATTTATTTTTGTAACTCAAATTCAAAACCTTTAATTAATGATCAAGATTTTATTTTAATATTATGGAAGCACAATTAATTAGTCTATGTTATACTATTGCTCGGGTTGATAGACCCGATATCTCATCATATCATGTCAATCTTAATAGTACTATTATATTTTTTGCTACTCCTATAACAACAATAAGCGCATGTTCATAAATCTTTGAAGCCTTTATTATAATACTATTAAAATTAATACATTTTAGAACAACTGCAACGTTAATGAATTTCCACAGGGAAACTTCAACATAAAATATGCTATTCTCTCTCTAGAAGATCGGCCAACTACTAAAATACTACCATGTCCACTCACCCTAATATAGAGACCCCAACTCTAAGACCATCAGAACCACCAGAGCCATCGGATACTACAAGTGCAATGGAGGAGGACATTCAAAAAGAAGCCTCTTTCAAAGAGATTCTTCTGAACAAAGGGAAAGACATTAATCTTACTTATGACATAGCAGAGGAATACGAAGCTCAAGCAGATTCCCTATCCTTGGACTCAATAACACTATCTGAAGAGGACAAATCAAAAATATACCAACCGTGGAGATCATCTGTCATAGGAAAGCTATTTGGTAAGAGGTTGGCCTACAACTACGTAAAAAACAAACTGGTAGACATGTGGAAACCCACGAAACCTCTCACCCTGATTGATTTGGATGGGACTTCTATATTGAAAAATTCAGCCTTCAATAAAACATGAACAAAGCACTACACGAAGGCCCATGGTTCATTGCTAAAAATTTCCTCTCAGTCAAAATATGAGAGCCCAATTGTGTGCCTGAGGTAACTGCGATAACTTATGGCAATATGGGTCAGACTTTCCCAACTGCCAATTGAGTTCTACAACAAAAGATACTAGAAAAAATTGAGAGACGACTAAGTGCTATCCTAAAAAATTGAAACATGTACCTCAACAACACTCAGGGGACGTTATGCTAGAATATGCATTCAAGTTCCATCCGAAGGACCTGTTAAGCATGAAGCCCAAATAAGAGACACACACAAAAAGTGGTCTATGAAGGGGAAGGTATCCTTTGTACAAGGTATGGGCGACTAGGGCACGTGCTCAGGAGCTGTACACAAATAAAAATTACACCAGATAACCAGACTCTCTCAACCTCCTCTATACAGAACCTATGGGCAATGTAGCAAACAATATCCTTTCCAAGAAGGAAAAAATGCAACAGGGCAGCTACCCAACCATCAGGAAATGACAAACAAGTAAAAAATTGCATTCCTACACAGGTAAAGTCCTTTGATGCTGCTACAGGTAAGTTCACTGCTTTTCAACTTAGCAATATTAATAATACTATAACTATTTAAACTCATGCTACTCCAGTGGAGGAGGCATAAATAGACACCCTGAAAATTAAAAAAAAAATCATAAAAAATAGAAAAGGAAGCCAAGGGACCACACAGTCTGGGCAAAGATCGATGGCTCTATTCTTAAAGTCCATGCAAACTCTGCCACACCCACAGTATTGGGTCCATCAATAGACCCAAAAAAATAACTCCCTCTCTCTTAACATAATCTATAAGGGATTTGAAATAACTCCCATGAACACTCCCATTAATATTGGTGTAATGACTTGCTCCATTGTTACGCTAAATTAAGGCATAAGTATTCAGATAGAAAAATTCGTAGGTTAGAATTAAAAATTTTGGGTTAGGGTGAGCTTAGACTAAAATATAGTGTTCTATACCTTAGAGGTGATTCATGTTTTGTGAGATGTCGTGGTGTAGTGTGGTGTCTAGTTTTGGATAGCCAGCTGTCATAGAATTTCGTGGAAAGTTTTAGGATGAGAATTGGATTCATAGAACTCCAGATATTATAGTTGTCGCGTTGGAAATAATTTGTGGTGTCTATGAAATAATGTGTATTGCAAAATGAGGGTATGGGAGAGAAATAGCAGTGTTCTGCAATTTGCCCTTGCCGCGACAAAAGGACGCTTTATCGCAATGAGTAGTCCTTATCGCGACGATCTATCACAATGAAGAAAGCATCCATCGCAATGAGGAAATGGGCAGTATACCTGGGTGCTCTGCAATTTTCTGAGTTATTTTCCTCATAACTCAACTTCGTCTCAGAGCTCTCAAAAGTGGTTTTTCCAAGAAAACTAGGGCAAACTCCATCATTTGAGGTAAGTAATCCGTAGAACTTTTAATTTACTACTTAATTATCTTCCTTAGACCTTGGGGGAAAGATTAATGGTGGATTTCTTGCAATTAAGCCCTAGAAGTATGAACTTGGGGAAGAACCCTATGGGCAGGTGAAAAACCACCTAGAATTAATCTTAAGTTGTGTTTATATGAGTTTTAACATAAAATTATTAGTTCTTAATATGTTTAAGGCTAGTGGGGAACTTGGAGTTCCATAAAGGTAAAATCTTTAGGCTTAAAAATTGGAAAAAAGGTATGAACTTGGTTAGAAACCCTGAGTATTGATTCTATGAATGCAATAGGGATAATTAATGATTTATTAACCTCGGAGAATGCTAGAAACCTTGTTTAGTGGGTAGAATAGTTGGGTTTGATTTCCAAAGCCTGAAATAAAGGGTAATTGGCTAATTACTCTTATATTATTATTATTATTTCTAGACCTTGTGCATTCTAGAGAGTTAAGAAAGAAAGTGTAACACCCCGGAAACGTATTCAGCTTTTAAACTTAGACTTGCAGAAATTTTTTGGACTTCCAGGGACTACGGGTCAAGTCCACGAGTCGTGAAAGTGACTCGTGATTCCAGTCCTACAGACCATCCTCAGGTCTGAGAACCATGAGTCAGTTTCACGACTCGTGAACGTTTCCATGAGTCGTGGAACCAAATCGTGGAGCTCAGACAGAGAGTGGTCAAGTTACCTGAGTTCCATGACTCAGCCCTACGACTCGTGGAAGCTTCCATGAGTAGTCCTGTGGGACCGTAGGAAACATTCAACAGCCAGGAATTTTGGCTCAGGAACCACGACTCCATTCCACGAGTCGTGACTGGTTCTACGATTCATGGGAGGGACCCGTGGAACCTGAAATCGGGTTTTTAAGTCAGTTTTTTTAAGTTAAATCCCTGGGGTATTTTAGTCATTTCTCACCCTTTTAACTCCTAAGTGAGGTCATTTTGACTACTTCAAGAAGGGTTTTCTCCCTTATTACCCTAAGTTCCTCCTAAATTATTCATTCACCTCCCAAAAGAAGAAAAGTTCTTCCTCAAGCTTCAAGTCTCCAAGCTCCAAGTCAAGTCTCCTAATCTTTTCTATTGAAGTGGGTAATCTTCATACAAGGTATGTGGGTCTTTAACAATGGGTTCCTTTCACCCTTGTGCCCAAAATCCCCAATTCTTATGCTGAATTGTGAACTTATAAAATTAGGGTTTTGATCTAAACTTTGGGGAAAGCTTATGAAATCAGTTCTTATGTTTAAATTCATGGTTTCTTATTGATTTTACATGATTTGATTATGACTCTCTTATTGGTTTTGAAAGCCCAAGCACGACAGTTGATTTTTAGCATGAAACTATGAATTTACATATTTTCAAGAGAAAGTTGGCATGATTAGATATCATGGCCTCTATGTATTTATGAAATTGCATGCCTAATTCTTTAAGTATTAATTTAGCAAGAAAAGCATATTTTGAATTATGGCTATGCTAAGTCTATATATGTATGAATTTGAATTGCATGGCATCAGATATGTCTTATTGCTTTTCGAATAGTTTTGACATCAGATATGTCACCAGTTATGAGCAGCTTTGACATCAGATATGTCATTGGTTATAAATAGTTTTGACATCAGATATGTCATCAGTATGAACAGTTTTAGAATCAGATATGCCCAGTATTATATGAGCTATATGTATGTTTTAGGAGTAGTATTAGCACCGAGTTGGATAGGGTGAGAGTACCCAAAAAGGTCCCAGAACTTCGTTCCCCCGTAGGTATTAAGTCCCCTCTGTTGGGCATCAGTTTTAGTGATTATGCCACAGTAATGCCTTTATACCCTGGCAAGGTATATTGGGTCCTCTCGATGGGGAGGATACATTGAATTCCATGTAGCTCACATGGTCTATGTCGGTTAGAGAACATCCCACAGAAAATCATTTATGCTTTTAAAACTTGCATTTGACTCTTATTCAGATTTCAGACTTATTACTTATGATTATGTTTTAGCTTATAGAAAGTATTAGAGTCATTGCGCTCAGTTTATCTTTAGAAGCGTGAGTTCAGTTATTTAAGTATACTTAGCATGTTTTCATCATATTCATGCATTGCTCACATACTTAGTACATTCCATATTACTAACGCATATTGCGCTGCATCCTTTGATGATGCAGATTCAGGTGTCCCTTCACAACTTCATGGCTAGAGTTCTCGGCCACTCACGCTCAGCTTTGGTGAGTCCTCATAGTACAAGGACCAGACTTTATTCTAGTTTGCTGTTCTTCCTTTCCTTCCAGATGGTTGAGTTAGTTGGGGTATTATCCCATCAACTCCTTATGTTAGTTATAGAGGCTTTTCAGACATAGTGTAGTTGGGTTCCATTGGATAATTGTATCTCTTGATTTGACTTTCTATTTATGATATTCTGAGTCTTTATCTATGATTGCTTCCACTTATCTTCTGTTATGCTTGAGAATGCTATGACCAAGGGTTAACTTGGTATCCTTGTGGTTCCAAGTCCCGTGTTACGTTTAGGGGTAACTTCGGGGCATGACAAACTTGGTATCAGAGCCTCAGGTTCAAGAGTCCTAGGATGTCTGAAAGCCGCATCGAGTAGAGTCTTTTTCATGTATGTGAAGCGTGCCACACATATGAGAGGGAAGCTATGAGATGTTTTTAGGAAAACTTCTTTTCATTCATGATCACGTCGTGCGATAGAGCTTAACTTTAATGTTCCTCTAATCCTTATCTTATGCATTTCAGACTATGCCTCCCCGAGCCGCTCGGAATGCAGCTCCTCAAGTTCTGATTCCCGATGTCACGAATGATGAGTTTAGGAATGCTATTCACTTGCTAGACCAAACTTTGGCTAATCAGGCCAATCAACAGGCTTTTGCCCCCGTTCATCCTCAAGGTGGGATAGAGGCCCTAGTTTGTGACTTCATCCATATGAACCCACCGGAGTTTTGGGATTCGAAAGTGAGTGAGGACCCGCTCAGCTTTATTGATAAAGTGAAGAAGATCTTTGAGGTTATGCAAGTGGTTGGTGTTGATTGTGTTGAGCTTGTATCCTATCAACTCAAGGATGTGACTCACATTTGGTTCACGCAATGGAAGGAGGCTAGGGTGAGGGATGCAATCCCCACGACTTAGGAGTGTTTTGAGAGAGCCTTTCTTGATAGGTTCTTTCCCCGTGAGTTGAGACAAGAGAAGGTGGAGGAATTTGTGAACTTGAGATAGGGTTCGATGTCGGTGCAAGAGTATAGTTTGAAGTTCACTCAGTTGTATAAATATGCTCTCTCCATGGTAGCGGACCCGCATGATCAAATAAGCAAGTTCATATATGGGGTTTCTGATGTGGTGAAGAAAGAGTGTAGGTCTGCTTTATTGTTGAGTGATATGAACATTTCTTGACTCAAGAATCATGCTCATCAGATTGAGGGTGACAAGCTTAGGAAGATGGCAAGGGAGAACAAGAGGGTTAGATCCGAGGGATCAGGTTTTGGTCATCACAGGTCTAGAGGTGGACATCGCTCTTCTTTCCAGAAGAAGTCATCAGGATCCGTTCATTCTTCTGCTAGTGCTCCTACTCAGGCTCAGAATCCTCATTATGATCAGGGTGGTAGAGGATCTGGTTTCTATTCCCAGTCTTAAGGTAGTGTTACTAAGGGACCTTCCTACCCAGCTTGTGTTAAGTGTGGGAAGACTCCCACGGCTAGTGTTTGGCTAGTAGATAGGGTTATTTTGGGTGTGGTGAGACTGGGCGCCATGTTAGAGATTGCCCTTCGACTAAGAGGGGAAAAGAGGTGGTAGGACTCAGTCTACCCCAGCAGCTTCAGGTGGTAGACCAGCTCCGCAGGGCACAACTTCTAGTTCTGGTGGTCACCGCCAGAACTTTCTTTATGCTATGTCCTCCCGCCAGGATCAAGAGAGTTCTCCAGATGTGGTTATCGGTATGTTGAAAGTCTTCTCTCTTGATGTGTATGCCTTGTTGGATCTTGGTGCCTCCTTATCTTTTGTAACCCCTTATGTGGCTTGTAAGTTCGAGGTTCGTCCTGAATTGCTTTTAGAACCCTTTCATGTTTCTACTCCTGTTGGTGAGTCAGTCCTAGCCAAAAGAGTCTATCGAAATTGCCCTATCTCATTCCTTCATAGAGTCACTTCAGCGGATCTAGTAGAGTTGGAGATGACTGATTTTGATATTATTCTTGGTATGGACTGGTTGTATGCATGTTATGCCTCAGTTGATTGCTGCACTCGTGTAGTTAGTTTCAAGTTTCCTAATGAACCTGTCCTAGAATGGCAAGGTAGTCCCTCTTCCTCGAACGGTCGCTTCATATCTTATCTTAAAGCTAGGAAGATAATTTTTAAAGGTTATGTCTATCATATAGTTTGGGTTGTGGACACGGAGTCTGAGACCCCGACTATTTAGTCTGTTCCTGTTGTGAACGAATTCCCAGGAGGGTTTCCCGATGATTTTCCCAGAGTCCCTCCCGAGCGGGAGATCGACTTTGGGATAGATCTTCTTCTAGATACGAATCCTATCTCTATTCCTCCCTATAAAATGGCCCCCGCGGAACTCAAGGAGTTGAAAGATCAGTTGAAGGACTTGCTTGATAAGGGTTTCATCAGGCCTAATATCTCTCCTTGAGGTGCCCCAATTTTGTTTGTTCGAAAGAAAGATGGATCTCTTAGAATGTGTATTGATTACCGCCAATTGAACAAGGTCACAATCAAGAATAAATATCCCATTCTTAGGATTGATGACTTGTTCGATTAGCTTCAAGGTGCTAGTTTTTTCTCCAAAATCGACCTTAGATCCGATTATCATCAGCTTTGAGTTCGAGAATGTGATATCCCAAAGACAGCCTTCAGGACTCGGTATGGTCATTATGAGTTTGTTGTGATGTTTTTTGGTCTAACGAATGCTCCTGCAGCTTTTATGGATTTGATGAATCATGTGTTAAAATAGTATTTGGATATGTTTGTGATTGTTTTTATTGATGATATCCTCATCTACTCTCGGAGTGAGGAGGAGCATGCAGATCACTTGAGGGTCGTGTTGCAAACTCTCAAGGATAGGCAGTTGTTTGCTAAGTTTAGCAAGTGTGAGTTTTGGATGCAGTCTGTTGCTTTTCTGGGTCATATTGTGACTAAATATGGTATTCAGATTGATTCTCCAAAGATAGAGGCAGTAAAGAACTGGCCTAGACCTACTTCTCTGTCTGATATTATGAGATTTTTGGGTTTGGCTGGTTACTACAGGAGGTTTGTGGAAGGTTTTTCTTCCATTGCTGCCCCTTTGACCCGATTGACTCAGAAGAAGGTGAAATTTTAGTGGTCTGACTTGTGTGAGAAGAACTTTCAGGCATTGAAGACTAGATTGACCACCGCTCCAGTGTTAGCTCTACCCGAGGGCTTAGATGATTTTGTTGTGTATTGTGATGCTTCTAGGATTGATTTGGGTTGTGTTTTGATGCAGCATGGTAAGGTGATTACTTATGCTTCTAGACAGCTTAAGACTCATGAGAAGAACTATCCTACTCATGATCTTGAGTTAGCAGCCGTGGTCTTTGCTTTGAAGATTTGGAGACATTACTTGTATGGTGTGCATGTGGATGTATTCACTGATCATAAGAGTCTTCAATATGTGTTCACTCAAAAGGAATTGAATTCGCGACAAAGGAGATGGCTTGAGCTCCTTAAGGATTATGATATGAGTGTGCTTTACCATCCGGGTAAGGCCAATGTTGTGGCGGATGCTTTGAGTAGGTTGTCCATGGGAAGTGTAGCTTTTATTGAAGATGGAAAGAAGGAATTGGTTAAAGAAGTTCCTAGGCTTGCTCGGTTAGGAGTTTGCCTTATGAACTCGATCGAAGGTGGTGTGATAGTGACTAATGGTGCTGAATCATCCTTGGTGGTTGAGGTGAAATCCAAGCAAGACCAAGATCCCGTTCTACTTCAGTTTAAAGGTGCAGTTCATCAGCAAAGGGTTGAGGTTTTTTCCCAAGGGAGAGATATTGTGCTTTGTTATCAGGGTCGCTTATATGTACCAGATGTTGATGGGTTGAGACAACAAATTTTTTCTGAGGCCCACAATTCTAGATACTCCATTCATCCCGGTGCCACTAAGATGTATCGTGATCTATGGGAAGTCTTTTAGTGGAATGGTATGAAAAAGGACATAGCCGGGTTTGTGGCTAAGTGCCCCAACTGTCAACAGGTAAAGGTGGAACATCAAAGGCCAAGTGGTATGCTTCAAGATATTGACCTTCCCACTTGGAAGTGGGAAGCAATCAATATGGACTTATTATGGGTTTTCCTCGTACTCGAAGGCAGCATGATTCCATTTGGGTAATCATTGACCGGATGACCAAGTCATCCCATTTATTGGCTGTTAAGACTATGGATACAGCAGATGATTATGCAGACTCTACATTCGAGAGATAGTCTGATTGCATGGTGTTCCTTTGTCTATCATTTTTGATAGAGGCTCTCAGTTTACATCTCAATTTTGGAAGTCATTTCAGAAAGGTCTTGGTACCAAGGTAAAGCTTAGCACAACTTTTCATCCTCAAACAGACGGCTAGGCAGAGCGTACTATTCAGACATTGGAGGATATGTTGAGAGCATGTGTGATTGATTTCAAAGGTAAGTGGGATGATTACTTACCTCTTATCGAGTTTGCCTACAACAACAGCTTTCACTCTAGCATCCAGATGGCTCCCTATGAGGCACTTTATGGCCAAAGGTGTAGATCTCCTATTGGTTGGTTCAAGGTTGGTGAGGCAGCCTTGATTGGTTCAGATTTTGTGCATGAGACCATGGAGAAAGTTCAACTTATTTGGGAGAGGTTGAAGACCGCTCATATTCGACAAAAATCTTATGCGGATGTGAGGAGAAGGGAGTTGGAATTTGAAGTTGATGATTTGGTTTTCCTTAAGGTCTCACCCATGAAGGGTGTGATGAGGTTTGGCAAGAAAGGAAAGCTTAGTCCCTGTTTTGTAGGTCCTTATCGTATTTTGAGGAAAGTGGCTAGTGTTGTTTATGAGTTGGAGTTGCCAACGGAGTTGGAAGTGGTTCATCCAGTTTTCCATGTTTCCTTGTTGAAAAAATATGTTGGTGATCCAACATTGATTGTTCCTTTGGAAGATGTGGGTGTGAAAGATAGTCTTACTTATGAGGAGATCCCCGTGGAGATCCTTGATCATCAGATTCGGAGGTTGAGGAACAAAGAAGTCGCTTCGGTGAAAGTCCTTTGGAGGAGTCATCTTGTTGAGGGTGCTACTTGAGAAGCAGAAGAGGCCATGAAGGCCAAATATCCTCATCTCTTTCCTTATGACTCAGTTTCAGCTTGAGGTACTAGTTTTCTCCTTAGTATGCCCCTCCGATATTATTCCACCGGTTCCTCTCATGATCCTAGCATGCATACATGTTTTATGAGGTTAGTTTATCGTGTTTTCAAGTTATGAAATTCAGTTCTCATTATTACTCCTTGATTTCTATGTTTTGATGTTTGGTTGGGCTGTTTTCTCCTCAGTTTTCCTTGTTTAGACTTTATTCGAGGACGAATGATCCCAAGGGGGAGATATTGTAACACCCCGAAAATGTATCCAGCTTTTAAACTCAGACTTGCAGAAAATATTTGGACTTCCAGGGACCAGGGTTCAAGTCCACAAATCGTGGAAGGTTCCATGAGTCGTGGAAGTGACTCGTGATTCCAGTCCTGCAGACCATCCTCAGGTCTGAGAACCACGAGTCAGTTTCACGACTCGTGAACATTTCCACGAGTCGTGGAACTCAGACAGAGAGTGGTCACGTTCCCTGAGTTCCACGACTCAACCCTATGACTCGTGGAAGATTACAAGAGTCGTCCTATGGGACTATAGGAAATATCTAGCAGCCTGTAATTTTGGCTCAGGAACCACGACTCCATTCCACGAGTCGTGACTGGTTCTATGATTCGTGGGAGGGACCCGTGGAACCTAAAGTCGGGTTTTTAAGTCAGTTTTTCTAAGTTAAATCCCTGGGGTATTTTAGTTATTTCTCACCCTTTTAACTCCTAAGTGAGGTCATTTTGACTACTTCAAGAAGGGTTTTCTCCCTTATTACCCTAAGTTCCTCCTAAATTATTCATTCACCTCCCAAAAGAAGAAAATTTCTTCCTCAAGCTTCAAGTCTCCAAGCTCCAAGTCAAGTCTCCTAATCTTTTCCATTGAACTGGGTAATCTTCATCCAAGGTATGTGGGTCTTTAACAATGGGTTCCTTTCACCCTTGTGCCCAAAATCCCCAATTCTTATGCTGAATTGTGAACTTATAAAATTAGGGTTTTGATCTAAACTTTGGGGAAAGCTTATGAAATCAGTTCTTATGTTTAAATTCATGGTTTCTTATTGATTTTACATGATTTGATTATGACTCTCTTATTGGTTTTGAAAGCCCAAGCACGACAATTGATTTTTAGCATGAAACTATGAATTTACATATTTTCAAGAGAAAGTTGGCATGATTAAATATCATGGCCTCTATGTATTTATGAAATTGCATGCCTAATTCTTTAAGTATTAATTTAGCAAGAAAAGCATATTTTGAATTATGGCTATGCTAAGTCTATATATGTATGAATTTGAATTGCATGACATCAGATATGTCTTATTGCTTTTCGAATAGTTTTGGCATCAGATATGTCACCAGTTATGAGCAGCTTTGACATCAGATATGTCATTGGTTATAAATAGTTTTGACATCAGATATGTCATCAGTATGAACAGTTTTGGCATCAGATATACCCAGTATTATATGAGCTATATGTATGTTTTAGGAGTAGTATTAGCACCAAGTTAGATAGGGTGAGAGTCCCAAAACTATGTTCCCCCGTAGGTATTAAGTCCCCTCTGTTGGGCATCAGTTTTAGTGATCATGCCACAGTAATGCCTTTATATCCTGGCAAGATATATTGGGTCCTCTCGATGGGGAGGATACATCGAATTCCATGTAGCTCACATGGTCTATGTCGGTTAGAGAACATCCCACAAAAAATAGTTTATGCTTTTAAAACTTGCATTTGACTCTTATTCAGATTTCAGACTTATTACTTATGATTATGTTTCAGCTTATAGAAAGTATTAGAGTCATTGCGCTCAGTTTATCTTTAGAAGCGTGAGTTCAGTTATTTAAGTATACTTAGCATTTTTTCATCATATTCATGCATTGCTCACATACTTAGTACATTCTATAGTACTAACGCATATTGCGCTGCATCCTTTGATGATGCAGATTCTGGTGTCCCTTCACAGCTTCATGGCTAGAGTTCCCGGCCACTCACGCTCAGCTTTGGTGAGTCCTCATAGTACAAGGACCAGATTTTATTTTAGCTTGCTATTCTTCCTTTCCTTCCAGATGGTTGAGTTAGGTGGGGTATTATCCCATCAACTCCTTATGTTAGTTATAGAGGCTTTTCAGACATAGTGTAGTTGGGTTCCATTGGATAATTGTATCTCTTGATTTGACTTTCTATTTATGATATTCTGAGTCTTTATCTATGATTGCTTCCACTTATCTTTTGTTATGCTTGAGAATGCTATGACCAAGGGTTAACTTGGGATCCTTGTGGTTCCAAGTCCCGTGTTACGTCTAGGGGGTAACCTCAGGGCGTGATAGAAAGGACAAGGCAGTGGTGAACTAGCCTGCGGGTGTTATATCTTCACTCGAGGTAGGTTATGGTTTGAATTGGAGTTAAGACTCACCTTGTTGCATATTTGTAGTGAAATTATATAACTTATGATTGGTCTTCGAGTGTTGTATTATATATGTTTTCCCTGTTGTACTTGTATGAATAGGCTAAATGAACAAGAAGTGATAAGTGAGCTGAAATGACTAAGTATGAATAGTGTCTTGGGCACTGAATATCTTTATAAGAATATGGGTCTGAGAACCTAGTTATACATATATTATTGTTGATACATCTGATATGGAGCAGATTCCACGTCGGTATGGTACATGGACACCTAGGGTCTCCTACAGGTCATGGCTAGTAGGCAGAAATAAGACATATAGCATGTGTGTACACCCTTTACCTTATTTTGTATTATTGCATTTCTACTATGATGATTTTGGCTGAGAACTGAGGTGAGACTAGAGATACATGTGATATGAGTAGAGATTTATGGACATAGTGATACATGAGATAATTGTTAAGTGTGATTACTCATTTTCCTTCTTATGTTGTTATTCTATATATTGTGCACTTGACTTAGTTGCTCTTCAATTGACTTGAAAGAGTATATGTTGGTTGCTTATATGATAAGTATTAGATTCCTATTACTTGTTATATATTTTGCTATTCATATGCTATATTATTGGCTCGGCCTATGATACCTATCTGTACATAGTGTGTTATACTGATACTACCCTGTGCTTTTTTTTTTATTGAGTGTAGTTCATGTTTCAGAGGCTGAGACGCAACCCTAGAGTAGAAAGATCGACTGCAGATCCAAGGGTGAGCGCTACTTATTAGGTTGATATGGATCCTCCACGAGTTGTTGTCCTTCCTCCAGACAATGGAACTCTCTTATCTTATTGCTTTTAGTGATTATTGGATTCTTAGACTATGTTAGTTTAGAAGTTCTAGAAGATGACTTTCAGTTTTTGGGGATATGTTTAGTTGATTGTTTTCCACACATGCTTTTATTATTTATACAAATATTGATTCATTTATGACTTAAGTGGAATATTTATCTATCTTACTTTGACTTGGTTAAGTCTGAGAGTTGGGTTTGGGTTGTTTGGCTCTCCCACTAGAGGGTTAGCGTGGGTGTCAATCACGACTCGTTTGGGTCATAAAAAAGTTGGTATCAGAGCCCCAGGTTTGTTAATCTTATTGTACCAAAACGAGTCTAGTAGATTCTTGTGGAATAGTACATAGACGTTTGTACTTCTCTGCAAGAGGCTATAGGACTTTAGAAAATCTCAACTTTTTTTATTCCTTGTGCTATAACTTGATTCCAATTGGTATCTGGAGATCCAAATTGGTATCTAATTCTTTCACCCTTACTCACATATGGTGAGGACACATTCGTTTGAAGTTAGAGCAGTAGTACCCGAGCCAGTGGTTGAGGATGCGATTCATGGTAGGGGCAGAGTCAGAGGTAGAGCGAGAGAAAAGAGATGAGGTGCACCATCAAGGGTGGAGCTCGAGCTGCATCTCTGGCTCGTGAAAGGACAACATCTCCTCCTCCACAAAAGAATATTCCTAAAGTTATGGTAGAGAAAGAAGTTTGAGTTGAGCATAAAGAGGCGGCGGAACCAGTCTAGGGGATGAGCATGCACCCAGTTCAGAGAGGTGTGACATAGGTCCCATTATCATCTGAGGTAATCCAGCAGGTTCTAAGCTTCCTTAGTGGATTAGCAGGGGATGGAGATACTCCTGTGCTGCCTTTTTTCCATCATCCGGTGACCTAGCATGCTTTAGCTGTGGCACTGCAGCTAGATGCTACTTCTGAGATAGGTATATTTCCACGACCGGTGATAGGCCCTGTGATGAAAGGTGGTGAACATAAGCTCTTCTGTAAGTTTGTAAAAATGAGGCCTCCTGTATTTCATGACTTGGAATCTGAGGACGCCTATGAGTTCATCATAGACTGCCATGAGAGACTGCATAGAATGGGCATTATGGAGAGCATGGTGTAAACTTTGTTTTGTATCAGTTTTAAGGGGATGTCAAGATGTGGTGGAGGGCATTCATGGAGTGCAGGCGTACTGGTGGAGCTCCCTTTGACTTGGAGTCACTTTTATTAGGTCTTTCTAGAGAGGTATGTTCCCCGGACCTTGAGGGACAAAAAGAAAGATGAGTTCACAAATATTGAGAAAGGTAGTTCTTCTGTGGCTACTTATGAGACTCACTTCTATGCCTTAGTCTGTTATTCTTCTCAACTAATTAACACAGAGGAAGAGTGGATCCACTGCTTTGTGAAAGGTCTGAATATAGCATTGCAGATCACTGCTTTATAGATAGCATCTTTGAGTAAGTCATTTCAGGAAGTTGTTGAGTTCATAAAGAATGTTGAGAGGGTAAACCAAGAATGTCAAGAAAGGATGGCTTTGAAGAAGCCTTGGTCTGGAGATAGTTACAGTGGTCAGTTTTTGAAGTGTCAGGGTTCGCAGGGATACCCTACGTGCCTTATTTATTCATCGACATCAATTTTTGTAGGGGTCCATCAGGGACCAGTCAACCTGCATCAGATTTTGGCGAGTATATTTCTCAGTCTGCTCTAACACAATGACCTAATTTCAACCGCACCTGCTTTAAGTGTGGTGAGCTTTGTCACTTGAGGAGGAACTATCCTTAGCTTTGGCAGGAATCTCAACAACAGGCTCCTAGAGCCTTGGTTCCAACTGGTAGAGGTGATGGTTATGACAGAGATCATCCGCAGGAAGGGCAATGCAGTCACACAATAGGTAGGGGTGGCACTCAGCCTAATTGAGATGGTGGTAGAGGAGGTAATCAGCCCAACAAGGGAAGTGCACAGACGGGAGACAAGACTCACTTTTATGCTTTCCCAGGTAAGCTAGAGGCAGAGGCTTCAGACGCATTGTTCAGATGTACTATTCTTGTCTGTGATTGTATGGTTTCAGTTTTATTTGACCTTGGGTCTACCTTTTCTTATGTGTCTACTGGTTTAATGAGAGTTTTGATATGTTGTGTGAATCCCTTGACTTTCATGTTAGTGTATCTACTCCAGTAGGGGATTCTGTGGTGGTGGATAGGGTCTTTCAGGATTGTCTTGTCATATTTGTAGGGTGAGAGACCTTAACTGATTTAGTTATTATTGACATGGTAGACTTTGGCGTCATCTTTTAATTGAGTTGGTTGTCTCTACATTATGTTATTTTGGATTGTCATGTTAAGACAGTGGCTATGGCTATGCCTGGGTTAGATAGGTTAAAATTGGAGGGTAATTATAGTCTGAATCTAATGAAATTTGTGTCCTTCCTTCATGATTAGAGTCTGATGGGGAGGGAATTTTTAGCTTTTCTAGCTCATCTTTAGGGCACCAGTTTAGAGGTTCTATATATTGAGGTAGTTTTGGTTCTGTGTGAGTTCTAGAAGGTCTTTCCTGCAGATCAGCCTAGCATGCCACCCGATCGAGATATTGGATTTTGCATTGAGTTAGTGCCAAACACTCGTCCTATCTCTATTCCTCCCTATAGGATGGCATCGGCTTAATTGAGAGAACTTAAGGCTCAGTTGAAAGAGTTGTTGAGCAAGGGTTTCATCCGTTTAAGTGCCTCCCTGTGGGGTGCTCCAATGCTCTTTGTTAAAAAGAAAGATGGTAGTCTGCGCATGTGTATAGATTATAGACAACTGAATAAGGTTACTATCCGTAACCAGTACCCTATCCCTCTTATTGATGACCTATTTAATCAGTTACAAGGGGCTTCAGTATTCTCTAAATTAACTTAAGGTCTAGTTACCATCAGCTGAAAATCCGACCTTCAGATATTCCTACGACTATATTTTGGACTGGATATAGGCACTATGAGCTTTTGGTAATTTAATTCGGGATGACCAACTCCCCAGCTACTTTCATGGGCTTGATGAATAAAGTATTCAAACCCTATCTTGACTCCATTATCATAGTCTTCATTGATGATATTTTGGTGTCTCTAAGGATGATAAGGAGCATGAGAATCATCTTAGAATTATGTTAGGACTGTTGAAAGAGAAGGAATTATATGTGAATTTTTCAAAGTGTGAGTTCTGGTTATCTTCTGTGTCCTTCTTGGGATATGTTGTTTCAAAATATGGAGTGATGGTCGACCCACAAGAAATAGAAGCAGTTAAGAATTGGGCTAGACCCACTTCGGTGACAAAAGACCAAAGTTTTGTGGGATTGGCTAGCTACTATCGCCAGTTCATTAAGGATTTTATATCCATTGCTACTCACATGACTTGCCTGACTCAAAAATATGTATCATTTGTTTGGTCGGAGGAAAATAAGAAGAGTTTACAAAAGCTTAAGACCTTGTTGACCATATTTCCTATCCTCGCCTTGCCAGTTGAATGTAAAAACTTTATTATTTATTATGATGCCTCACGGTCTGGTTTAGGTGTTGTGCTGATGCAGGAACAGAATGTCATTGCTTATGCTTCGAGACAACTCAAAGTGCATGAAAAGAACTACCTTTGCTCATAACTTAGAGTTGGTTGCAGTGATATTTGCCCTCAAGATTTAGAGGCACTATTTGTACGGAGTCCGATGTGAAGTGTTCACAGACCACCGTAGCTTGTAGCATGTCTTCACAAACCACCATAGCTTGTAGCATGTTTTCACTCAGAAAGATTTGAACCTGAGGCAACGAAGGTGGATGTAACTGCTTAAATATTATGACATCACCATCTTATACCATCTGGGTAAGGCTAACGTGGTGGCTGATGCACTGAACAGAAAGACTGGAAGCATAGGTAGCTTGTCTTACCTGAACATTGCTAGATGACTGTTGGCTAGGGATATTCAAGCTCTAGCTAACAGCTTCATGAGGTTGGAAATTTCTGAAAGGGGTGGCTTACTAGCATGTGTAAAGGTGAGGTCCTCTTTCCTTGAGCAAATCAAAGGTAAGCAGTTTGATGACATGAAATTGAGGAGTACTCGTGACAAGGTATTACAGGGTGAGGACAAGGAGGCTATGATTGATGATGAAGGTGTTCTAAGGATCAACGGGCAAGTTTGTGTGCCCCGTGTTGAGGAGTTGATTCCCACCATTTTGGCAGAGGTTCACAGTTCAAAGTACTCCATACATCTTGGTGTGACCAAGATGTACCGAGACCTGAAGCATCATTACTGGTGGGGAAGAATAAAGAAAGATATAGTGGACTTTGTGGCTAACTGCCAAAACTGCTAGCAAGTAAAATATGAGCATCAAAAACCTGGTAGTACACTTTAGAGAATGCTCATTCCTACGTGGAAGTGGGAACTAATAATCATGGATTTCGTGGTTGGCCTTCCAAAGACTTTGGGGAAGTACGATTTGATTTGGGTCATTGTTGATAGGTTGACAAAATCTACACACTTTATCCCTGTGCAGGTGACTTATAATGCAGCCAATCTGGCCAAGATCTATCTGGATGATATTGTTTGATTGCATGGGGTGCATATCTCCATTATTTCCTATAGGGGCACCTAGTTTACCTCTAATTTATAGTCAAAGTTGCACAAAAGGTTGGGGACAAGATTAGACCTGAATACACCCTTAGACTGACGAGCAGTTCGAGCATATGATTCAGGTGTTAGAGGACAAGCTTTGTGCATATTTGATGGACTTCTAGGGTCATTGGGATTAGTATCTAGCACAGGTGGAGTTTGCTTATAACAACAGTTATCACTCCAGCATAGACATAGCCCTATGTGAAGCTTTGTATGGGAGGAGGTGTAGATCTCCCATTGGTTGGTTTGATTTGTCTGAAGCAAAACCCTTGGGTACAAAATTGGTAAGGGACTCCATGAAAAGGGTGAAGTTCATCCAATGAAAACTTTTAGCAGCTCAAAGCCAGCATAAGGAATATGCAGACAAAAAGGTTAGAGATATGCACTTTATAAAAGGTGAGCAAGCTTTGCTCAAAGTTTCACCCATGAAGGGTGTTATGCAATTTGGTAAGCGTGACAATTTAAGTCTGAGATATATTGGACCCTTCGAGATTCTTCATAAGGTGGGGCCAGTGTCTTATAGGTTTACCACCTAGTCTGTCGGGAGTTCATCCTATATTCCATGTGTCGATTCTTAAAATGTACCATGGTTATGGTAATTACATCATTCGCTGGGATTCGATCCTGTTATATGAGAATCTCTCTTATGAAGAAGAGTCCATTGCTATTATTGATCTAGATGTTTGGAGGTTGAGAAGCAAGGAAATTGCATTTGTGAAGGTTCAATGGAAGAACCATCCTATTGAGGAGGCCACTTGGGAGACTAAGATAGACATGCGGAACAAGTATCCTCACTTGTTCATCAATTCAGGTAAACTTTATTTTCCCCTTTTTTCTTCTTGATTATTATTCAAGGATAAACAATTGTTTAACTGGTATCTAATGTAATAACCTGTTTCGTCGTTACACTAAAATAAGGCATAAGTATCCGGCTAAAAAAGTCCCTAGGTGAGAATTAAATATCTCAAGCTAGGGCGAGCTTAGACTAAAATATAGTGTTTTGTGTCTTAGAGGTGATTCGTGTTTCATGAGATGTCATGTGGTAGCGTGGTGTCTACCTTTGGGTAGAAAACTATCGTAGGATCCCCTAGGAAGTTTTGGGATGAAAATCAGAGTCATAGAACTCCGGATATCATACTTGTCGCATTGGGAATAATTTGTGGTGTCTATGAAATAATGTGTGTTGTGAAATAACGATCTGGGAGCGAGATAGAGGTGTTCTAGAATTTTCCTTTGCCCCGATGGAAGTATGCCTCATCGCAATGATCCATCATGATGAAGAAATCCCCCGTTGCAATGAGGAAATGGGCAGTATACGTGGGTGTTCTGCAGTTTTTTGAGTTATTTCCCTCATAACTCAACTTCGTTCTAGAGCTCTCAAAAGTGGTTTTTCCAAGAAAACTAGGAAAAACTCTATTGTTTAAGGTAAGTAATCTAGATTACTCTTAATTTATTGATTAATTATTTTTCTTAGACCTTGGGGGAAGGATTAATGGTGGATTTTTTTCAATTAAGTCCTAGAAGTATGAACTTGGGGAAAAACCCTATAGGTAGGTCTTATGAACTTGGGGAAGAACCCTATAAGTAGATGCAAAACCACCTAGAGTTGATCTCAAGTTGTGTTTTTATGATTTCTAACATTAAATTATTAATTCTTATCATGTTTAAGGATAGTTAGAAACTTGGAGTTCCATCAATGTGAAACCTTTAGGATTAAAAATGGGGGAAAGGTATAAACTTGGTTAGAAACCTTGAGTATCGATTCTATGAATGTAATAGGGCTAATTTATGATTTATTAACCCTTGGAGAATGCTAGAAACCTTGTTTAACGGGTAGAATGGTTGGGTTTTCTTGCCAAAGCCTAAAATAAAGGGTAATTGGATAATTACTCTTATATTATTGTTATTTCTAGATCTTGTGCATTCCAAAGAGTTAAGAAAGGACAAGGCAGTGATGAACTAGCTTGCAGGTGTTATTTCTTCACTCGAGGTAGATTATGGTTTGAATTAGAGTTAAGACTCACCTAGTTGCATGTTTATAGTGAAATTGTATAACCTATGATTAGTCTTCGGACGTGGTTGTATTGTATATGCTTTTCCTGTTGTGCTTGTATGAATAGGCTAAATGAATAGGAAGTGATAAGTGATATGAAATAACTACATATGAATAGTGTCTTGGGCACTGAGTATCTTTGTGAGAATATGTGTCTAAGAACCTAGTTATACAGATATTGTTGTTGATACATCTGATATGGAGTGGATACCATGCCGGTATGGTACATGGACACCTAGGGTCCCTTGTAGATCATGGCTAGTGGGCAGAAATAAGACCCATAGCATGTGTATACACCTTTTACCTTATTTTGTATTATTGCATTGCTACTATGATGAGTTTGACTGAGAACTGAGGTGAAACTAGAGATACAGGTGATATGAGTAGAGATTAATGGACATAGCAATACATGAGAATAGTTGCTAAGTGTGATTACTCTTTTTCCCTCTTATGGTGCTATTCTATGAATTATGAACTTGACTTGGCTGTTGTTGAATTAACTTGAAAGACTATCTATTGGTTGCTTATATGCTAAGTGTTGGATTCTTATTGCTTGTTATATGTTTTGCTATTCACATGCTATATTGTTGGGTCGGTCTATGATACCTATCAGTACCTAGTGTATTGT
Source organism: Jaltomata sinuosa (assembly GCA_003996215.1). Lineage (NCBI taxonomy): Eukaryota > Viridiplantae > Streptophyta > Magnoliopsida > Solanales > Solanaceae > Jaltomata > Jaltomata sinuosa. The sequence goes on from QJPP01001658.1 coordinate 94,280, forward strand.
ACTAATACTACCATATGCTCTTTTTTTTATTGAGTGCAGACCGTGTTCTAGAAGCTGAGACGCGACCTCGGCTAGAGTAGAGAGACCGACTTCAGATCCAAGGGTGAGTACTACTTCTCAGGCTGCCATGGATCCTCCACGAGTTGTTATCCTTCCTTCACATGATGAAACTCTCTTATCTTATTTATTTTAGTGATTATTGGGTTCTTAGACTATGTTGGTTTAGAAGTTCTGGACAATGACTTTCAGTTTCTTGGGATATATTTAGTTGACTATTTTTGCACATTCTTTTATTATTTATATAAATATTAATTTATTTATGACTTAAGTGGAATGTTATCTATCTTACTTTGAATTGATTGAGTATGAGAGTTGGATTTGGGTTGTTTGGTTCTCCCACCTGATCAGGGTTAGCATGGGTGCCAATCATGGATCGTCGGGGTCGTGATAGTTGGTCCCCCTATTAAGGGCAACAATGCTCTCTGCATTTAATTGCAATGTGCTACTCCCATAAAAGAATAACTCTGATCCTGTTGCAATGACCGAGGACATAGTTTCAACTTATTCCACCCTAAACCCCTCTCAGAGTAAAAAGAAGAAAAAGGCACCCATAACAGTGCCTAACATCTCCCAATTGTACTCGGATCCCAAAAATGGGAAACCAACAATCCCCTGACCTACCAACTTTAATGGAGCCACTCGTGTTGGAGACTATGTCAGTGTCGCTGAAACACACACCAACCTCCTGGCTATAAATGGCAATGCAAGGAGAATCCTTATCTCTAAATGCAACTGTGGGGAACCAGTTGGTGACCCTAACCATCAAGGATCTAGCATACCTAGCCCACGTAGTTAAGGAGCACTTCAATAATGCCATCGAGAACCTAAGGCATCTAGTATGGACCCAATATTTGCTTTACACGCTAATGTCCGGTATCTAAAAACCCCTAACCATGGTAGAGATCAATAGGCTAATGGCCCAAGTGTTTTAGAGCTTAACACTATTCCCAGAATTGCTAATTTTGATAAAAATAATGAACCCCACTTTTGTCCCACTCCAACCTCCACCCCTCAGACTCAAAAGAACCAAACAGAGGAAGGAGGCCTAAAATAGGAAGAAGGCTCAGTGCTAGAAATGTTGAGAAAAAGCAACAAGGAGATGGATCTACTACTAGCCTCCTCTGGGAAACAAAAAGCAGAAGCCATTGTGCTGGAATAACTTTTCTTGAAAGAGTTCATCGAGCTTACCAGCAAAGCTATTATTGTGTATTGTTCAGATAAATCACATTGAGCACACTGAACTTAAGGAGTGAGAAGATTTCAATACCAGAGACAGCGGCTCTGAATCCCCTGAAGGACCCGAAAAAGCCTACCCAAGTCGAGAAAGGAAAGGGCCCTGCAACTATGCCACCATCCAAGATGAACTTAATTAATTTCACAATTTGAAATGTTAGGGGAGCCAACAACACCATAACCCCGCTATGGTGGTCCTTGCATCAAAGGCTAATCGAAATGCTCAAGTTTGACTCCCAAATTTAATCTGTTATTGATGGCCTCTCTGGAGGCATTGTTATTATATAGAAGACGGACCTGCTAAATATTGTAAACATCTCCATCACCCTAAAGAGTAACCATGTGAAGGTTTAGGTAATCCCCGACTCTATACCTTGGTTTTTTACTGCCATTTATGCTAGTAATGATTTCCACACGAGATCTAGATTGTGGGATGACCATGTTAGTCTATCCAATACTACTAATAGGGATTGGATTTAGTGGATATTTTTAATGAGGTGTTGAGAGCCAGTGAAAAATTTGGTGGGAATTGCATAAACAATCATAGGAACAACCTCTTTAGACAATGCTTGAACTACTGTAACTTGGTGGACCTAGTCTACAAAGGTTGTAAATACACTTGGACCAATAAAAGACATAGGAATAGGCAATAGCTTATCCTTGAAAGGCTGAACAGATGTCTGGCCAATGACTCTTGGGTAAACAGATACCCTGAGTCAACTGTGATCCACCTTCCCAAAACTAAGTTTGGCCATTGCATCTTTTAGGTCAAAGTCACAAGTACCAACAATAACAACCGCACCAAATCATTCAGACTGGAACCTATGTGGCATGGTCACCCTACTTCAAAGGGTCTTATCATGAATTGCTTTGACAATTTCAATGATCTGAGTTAGGCCATTGACCTCTTCAAGAATGAGGCTGCTATCTGGAAATAAGTTTTTGGTAACATTTTTAAAAAGATGAAGAGAATCAATGCTAGACTTGATGGTATCCAAAAGTCTATCAATTATCATCATAGCACCTTCCTCCAAAACCTGGAGAGTGAACTAATAACTGAATATGACACCCTCCTTAAGTTTGAGGAAGATTTTTAAAAAACTAAATCCAGAATCAACTAATTAAAAGAGGGAGATGCCAATACCAAGTTCTTTCACACTTCTACAATCAATAGGAGAAGAAGGAACATGATTTGCTCATTAAAGAATGGCAATGGCAACATTATTTATGAGTAGAAGGAAATCCTTAAGCATATTCTTAACTATTTCTCCAACATCTACACCACTGAATACCTGAGCTCTAATAACAATTCTAGAAGTAATGGTGTTGCCTCGAATGTCCTCCACCATGACATCAACACTAGTCTTGATGCCCCTCTTAGGAATAGTGAAATCCTTCAAGCCCTGATATCCTTCCAACCCTCAAAGCACCTAGGTCAGATGGACTTCACCCCATGTTCTACCAGAAGTATTGGGATGTGGCAGGAGATAAAACCAAAGCTTTCTGCCATGAGGTTTTTTCCAACAACACCATGCCTAACTACATCATTGCTACCCTTCTCTGCCTTATTCCAAAATTCCCAAAAGCCTCCAGTCTTAAGAACTACAGACCCATTGGACTCTGTAACACTAGTTACAAGCTGATAATCAAAATCATTGTTAATAAAATCTAGCCATTCCTTCCCATCATCATTGGACCCAATGAAGCTAGCTTCCTCTTCAATAAAAGAGTTGCTAATAATATCATCATTGTCCAGGAATATGTTTCTAATTTTAGGAAGATAAAAGGGAAGAGCCTCAACGTGATCCTAAAAATTAACCTTGAGAAGGCTTTTGATAAGATGGAGTGGTCCCACATTAAGGAAACTCTACATTACCCTAAAATGACCAACCTAATCATATCTTGTGTCAGTAGAAGCACTATCTCCATTCTTGTCAATAGAGGTTAGAGTGACCCTTTTCAGCCTCCTTGAGGCATCAAACAGGGTGACACTATGTCACCTTAAATATTCATTCTTTGTATGGAAAGGCTTTTCAGAAGAATTAATATTGATGTCACCCTTCAGAATTGGCAACTCATAAAATAACAACTAGGGGACCTAAGATGTCCTACTTATTCTTTGTAGATGACCTCACCCTTATTGCCAGAGCTAACCCTCAGAACTGCATAACCATTGTGAACACCCTCAAAACCTTTAGTCTGGAATCAGGGCAAATAATTAACTACACCAAGTCAAAAGTCATCTTTCCCTAAATTGTACCCCTCATGATGCTAATATTTCTCTAATTTTACCCCTCATGATGATAATACCTATACCAGCTTCTTGAACATCAAAGTAGTACCACCTTTGGTAAATACTTGGGATTCCTAATTTTCAACCAAAGACCTATTAACAGTGACTTCCAATTCATAATTGATAATATGAATAGCAAGTTGGATAGTTGGAAAACTAAATTCTTAAACACTAGTGGAAGAACTGCTCTAACTAAACCAACCTTGGGCAATATCCCAACCCATGTCATGCAATATATCAAATTACCTAGCAAAGTCACTGATATTATCGATAGAATCTAATGAAACTTGCTTGGGGTACTACTTCTAATAAAAGGAAACTGAACCTAGTTGGTTGGGACACCACTACCACTACCAAGAAAGGAGGGGGTTTGGGTATCCAAAAGAGTGAGATAAAAAATAAGGCAAGAAGGCTCTCCACACCAGTATTTCCTGGAAGCTTTACCACAACTCTAAAAGCCTCTTGAGTAGAGTCCTTATTAGCAAATACTTCAACCCCTCTAGAGACCCTACAAGAATAAACTGGAAAAGCAACATTTACTCTAGAACTTAGAAATGCATCCTTGAGGGATGGATTGCAGGAATGGAAGGGTACAGATGGACTGTGCACAAAGAAAATAGAGTCAGTTTCTTCAATAACAAATGGATTCCCCACCAGAGCTCCATTAGTAGTCTCATTCATGGGCCTATGCAAAGAGGCGAAGAGAAACTAAAAGTTAATAGCCTCTTCAACAATGGTGGTTGGAACCTAGGCAGCCTGTCGTTTCAAATTCTGAGGATGTCATGGAAGGCATTTTTTCCACTAAACTATCCCCTACCAGTCCTGAGGATGAAAAACTCATTTGAAACTAGACCACCAATGGCATGTTCACCACTGACAGTGCCTATGACCTTATCCACAATAGTTCTACCAATAAGCCCCAGGTTGATGGCCACAAGGACTTTGATTAGATTTGGAAAAGTCAGATCTCAAATAATACAAGACCTTCATATGGCTAGTGCATTATGGCGGACTTCTAATAGCCCACTACCTCAATAGAATTGGGTTGAATGTCAACCCTGCTTGCTATTACTATTGTTACAGAAGAGAAGACCTCAACCACATCTTCTTTAGGTGTTCTAATCCAATTACCTTTGGGAACCACATCCTACAACATGATACCCAAAACATAGTCATCAACATCCACTCCCTTGATATTGAAACCTGGGACCATTAATGGAAGACATCTAAAGGAAAACCTTTTCAACAAGATTATTTGTTAGGAAGTGCTACTTTCTCAACATTTTTGGAGCGTCTAGTTAAGAGGAATGATAACCTTTTTACAATTAAAAAGAACATATTTCTTTGAAGCAAGTCCTTGATCAAGCCACTAAATTCCACCGACTTATCAAAAATAGCCAACCCACCAACACCCACTCTTCCACTATCATGCTAAAGTGGAACCCTCTTTCTTCTGGCCACTTTAAGCTCATGAACATAAATGGCTCAGTCAAGAAAGTTGTGGGGAAGGAGAAATAGGAAGAGTCATTAGAAATCATAGAGGAGAATGGGTAATGAGATTCATCGGTAAAACTCATAACATTAATACTACCCTAGAAGAGCTTTTAGCTTTTAGGCAAGAGCTACGTCTACCACTGAGCATAATATAACTCCACTAGAGTAACATATTGACTCGTAGGAGGTTATTAAAATCCTCTTAACTGGTTACCTTTTATATAATAATATTTTTATTGAGTACAGATTACTGATGCAGCAGCTGAGAGCTCCACCTCCAACTCACATCTACAAGGAGAAAAATAAAGTGGAAGAATTGTAAGCAAGGAGGATCGGAATAGAACATCTCTTGAATGCGTCAATTTTTGACAGTTCTTCTAGTGTTTGTGATGAAAGCTGTCTGGACAGACATTTTAGGAACTACTTACTCTAGAATAATTTTAATCTATAAAAACTTTACTATTTGCCAAGACTTGGCCCATGCTACTATCGATAATAATACTGTTGCCTACACTAAGCCTTTCATGCTTTAGTTTATATACATATATCCTTCTAACAAAAAAAAGAATAATTACAACGTTCATATTATTTATTAGAGTATGAAATAGTAAAATAAAAGTTATGCTCTTTTATCTTCTTTTTTTTCCAGTAAACAACTTCATTAGATTACTTCATAATATGTTTCACATGTTCATACGTCATCAGTGTGATATTTACAATTCAACTTGAAAAAGTTGAATCCCAAGAAATTCTATATAGCAAGAAAATAGAGAATTTTTCTAGATTATGAGCTAGCACATTCCATGTTCGAGGAATATATAAAACATTAATATCTTTAAAAGAACTCATTAATCTTCATATATTATTGCAAGTGGTATCTATTTCCCAAGATGTTATTATCTTATTTTGTAATATTTACACCACAAGCTTTTCATATGATAATATATGAATCCTTGACCAACCATTTTGTAAAGCTCATTCTAAAGCCTTTCGAATTGCTAGTGTTTTAGTGATTATGGACTTCCCTACAAAATGAATAGGAGTTTCAAGGGCATGACGAAAATGTCTACAACTAGTTATAGCCGCCATTTTAATGCTTGTCTTTTTCTTCTCCACCTGTAAACCTGCATTTGTAAAAATAATAAATCTATCTTGTATCATAATAATATTTCTATCATGAATGTAATTAGATATGCAAGTCAAGGCTGATGTAGTATGCAAAGCATCATCATATTTATGTACATCAAATAAAACCTTGTTAACTATGGTATTAAGTTCATACATATCACTGTTAAAGCTAAATAAATTTCTAGCTTTCCACATTTGCGATAAAAGAGAAACGCTTAACCTCATTAGTTTAAGGGAATAAGGGTATTGACATGTATTTCCAAATAAATCATTTCACCATATTGTGAAATTATTATTTTTTCTAAATCAGGACAGTTGATAGGTGCCAACATTCACACTAACTGAGCTTTCAGACAATTAAAAAATATATGCTCAATCATTTCTAATGCTAAATCATAGAACTTGAAAATATCACACATATGAGTCAATCTCTTAGAAATGTTCGCATTAATAGGTAATACATTAAGAGTGCATTTTCCAATGAAATGTTTATATTATTTTTCCATTTTTATTAACCAAAAAAACTTCCGAAAGTTTTTTCTGAAAATGAATGACAACTGACTTGAGGCGTATGAGTGCAACATCGGTACAATTAGCAAGATCTTTTGCTAGATGATAACTAGATCATACTTCGTACTTATCCAAATTTGTATGATACCACATAATTTTATCAGGAGTTTCAATCATAGATATTGGGATGGACAGAATTGAATTGACATCATTGGAACAAAATTACTTATAATGTTCTTGAATATTTCATATATGATTTTGTTGATCTATAAGAGCATTAACCTTCAATTCTAAATTTACTTATATTTTTCTTGGAGGGGTCTAAAACCATTCGAATTAGGAATCCATGGATCAATCCAAATCTTAATATTTTCTCCATCTCTAATTCTCCATCTAATTCTTTATTTTAATAAATCTCTTCCCCAAATAATATTTTTTCAAATTCAAAAACTCGAGGAAGGACATCTTGCACGAAGGAAAGAAGTATTCTGAAAATATTTATCTTTTAGCATCTTATGAAGTAAGGAATCTTCTTGAACTAAAGTCCTTCATACAATCTTTGCCAATAGGGCTCTGTTAAAAATCATTTTATCTATAAAATCAAGACCTCCTTTAGATTTTTACTCACAAAGTTTTTGCCATTTTTTATAATGTATTTTTCTTTTTTACTCATTATGTCCCAAATAGAATATTGAGAAAATAGTAGTGATCTCCTTTCAAAAGTTATCGAGAAATTAAAAATATGATAATGCATATGAATGGAGAGACAAAAGTACTAATTTAAGCATTACTTCTTTACCCACAGGGCTTAAAAACTTACCCTTCCACCCCTTTATCTTACTTTTAACTCGTTCTTTGATAAACTCTAAATCTTCTTCTTTGATCTCTCAACTATCGCAAGTAATCCTAGATATAGCCCCAAATTATCCCTTTGTATTTGTCCTATCCCCGCTATAATATATATTTTTTTTGATAAATAAAATTTTTATTACCAAGTTAAAAATATACAACTCAAGTTTTAAAAGAAAATCACGGGACTGAACATGCCCAGCTCCTGGATATTCTAGACTAGAGGTGTCAAATGGACGGATTGGATTGAAATTAGAGAGATTAAAATGTGTTAAATTATAATTGGGTTGGGTCATGACCCGCCCAAATTTACTTTGGGTTGAATTGAGTTGGGTTAAATTGAGTTAATAATCGGGTTGGGTCATGACCCGCCCAATTCGCCCGTTTAATCTAAATAATACTATTATATTAATATACTTTTATACTATTATCACCCACCCCATAAAATCCACCACCCACCCCACCCCACCCCCGCGCCCACACATAATTTTTTTTTAATTTTTAATTTTATTTTTAAAAAAAATTCTACACCACCCCACCTCCATTTCCACTCCACACCCAATTGTTTTAGTTTTTTTCTGAAACTAATATTTTTTTAAAAAAATCAAAATTAAATTAAATTTGGGGGTGGGGTAGAAAAACTTAAAAAATTGAGGGAGGGGTGGGGTGGAGGTAAGGGGGTTGGGGTGGTAGAGTGTGGGAGTGGGATAGAAAAAAAATTAAATTTTAGACAGGTGAAGTGGAGGTGGGCTTGGGGGATTGGGTTGGGGGTGAGGTAGGAAAGAATTTAAAAGAAAACAATTGGGTGGGGGTGGGTGGGGTAAGATGGAGGTGAGGGTGGGGTGGGGTAAGATGGGGGTGGGTGTGTGATTTTTCTTCATCAAGGAAATTTATTTATTTATTTTCAAGGAGATTGTTTTCTAAAGAAAATATTAAGTATTAAAGAAGCGGGTTAAAGTGGAGATATAATTGGGCTCAACTCAAGATTATTTTAAATGGCTTAAGCTCAAATGGGTTGAAAGTTGACCCAATATTAAATTATCATGAACTCAATCCATAAAATTTTGGGTGTATTGGACAGGTTATATGTGTTTGAGTTTATTTTTACACCCCTATATATTCTAGACTCCTACATCAAACTAACAGCAATGCTAGGGATAACAATTGATTAATTATAGGAACTGGCCATGATGTGGCTTCCAGGTTGCTCTGTACTACACTTCCTGAGCAATCTGTTTAAGGATATCCTCAACACTATGACTCTTCTATTGAAACACTCTATGGTTCCTCTCCCTCCACACATAATAGACGGTTGCATCCAGGACCATTTTATAGAGTTCTGCTCGACTACTTTGCCCCTTGCATGATTGCTCTTCCCATACTATATTATCTCCCCATTCCATTCTATTCCTTTGAATGTGCAGCCACTGGAGTAGTCGACACCATATACTTCTCGAAAAGCTACAAGCAAAGAAGAGAAGTTGTATAGATTCAGGCTGACTTTGGCACAACCCGCTATAATATTATTTTTTAATTCTTCAGTAGTATTTTGACTCAAATATATTGCCAATTTATCAAAGTTAACCTTCTGGCCTGAACAAAGTTCGTTAGTTCTTAAGATTTCTGAAATTTTAGTAGCGCTCTGAGTACTAGCTGAACAGAAGATAAGGAATCATTAGCGAAGAAAAGGCGGTTCACCGTACGACTACCCCATTTTAGGTTAATTTCATGTATCTCTTTGTAACACCTCAGGTGTTTTAAGGTTATCTTTCATCCCGTATCAAAGGCTTACGAGCCTAAATTTGAGAATTTTATTAACATCGCGCGTATTCAAAAATATTTGATTTAAAATTAGAATTTGGTAAAAAGTTATATTTTTATTGCCTTCTTAAAATGTTTTAAATATTTATGAAAAAGTTATTTAATTACGATATATTTGTGTATGTCTTTATTTTTATAGACATTTATAGTTTATTAATATTTTAACGAAGAAAGTAAATCTAGTTATGTTAAAAAATTATCATTATATAAGATAGGCTTTATTCAAAATATTTTTTTATTAATTGTGATATACTCAGAAAGTTGTATATATTTTACCACAAACTTATGTAATACCCGAGTACATACGTAATAGAATAAAAATATTTTCATACGGACACCTCCCCTCCACGTGGAAGTGGAGGGAGTGTGCAACATGGTTTACACTTACTAGGTGGATTTGGTTATTATGTGACATATGTTCATCAATTATTTAGTAATTAAAATAAATTCACTCATTATGTTAAGATGTGATTTATATCATATAATTGTACATAAGCCTGTCTGGATATTCATTTATTTTCACTAAATGTTTATAATTTTCATTTAAAGCTTATCACTTTATAATAATTAATTATGATAAAGAAAAGTGAGCTCTCTCTCTTCTAATATTTACAAATTATATTTTATATAAATAAGTGGTATATGGACATAAGTAAGGTCATCCAAACCGTCCTTTTATGCACATATATGACTTCTACCACTATTTTCAGTACTTTATTTTCATTAATTTTTTATAACAATTGCTCTCGGCTTCTTCTATATACATTTTTTTATATATTACGTTGTAAAGGTTTAGTTGGAAAGACATTTTTAATGCTTTATTTCTATCATAGAGAGAAAATTAATTATCTACATCAAGTTATTTGAGCTCAAATTCAAGGTATGTAAAGGCTATTCCTTTCATTTTTGAGCATGATTTCATAAGATTTAAAATCTTCGTGTCTAGCGCGTTTATTAAAGAGTCAGTTGTTAGGTATCCCTAATTTATTGTTGATATTATTCATATTATAAACTTATATCTGGTGATGTCAGTCTCATGTTAAAGTGGAAGTAAGAAGTAGTATATATATGTTTATGATTATCAGATTACGGTGATTATCGAATTAATCGTGGTATTATAATATGGTGCGAAAGAGGTATGGTGGCATATAGGGATTATTTGTAGGGTTTCTATTTTGTATATATACATGTTACTTCTTTACTTGCATACATATAGATATCTTCGTGGTCTTGTCGGTCCGCATAGCGATTTGTATATTTTATTAGAACTGCTGGGTTAGCTGAGATCGTTATTGTGGCACGATTTGCTTACATACATACACATGGTGCATATGCATTGCATCTTATGCCCTTGGGGCTAGGATCGGGATGTTCTCCTGTACCACATGCATTGGATCGGGGTGTATGCCTACACCATTTCTATTGGATCGAGGTGTACGCCTACACCACATGTATATTGGATCAGAGTGGCACACTTACCCAACATATGCACTGCATTGCTTTACATTTTATGTGATTGTGTACTATGGCTTGAGTCATTATGGTCAGCTGAGTATGGAGGCTCTGAAGCTTGGTGTGTTGTTAGTATTGTGGTGGCGTTTGATGATTCAGGAGCAGGTAGGTTGGATGTGAGTTAGTAGCAGCAGGTTGTTCATATTATAGTGCTACAGTTGTGAGAATCTGAGGTAGGATGAGGTAATTGTTTGAGGCTATCGATTATTCTGGTTAGATATATCTTGAGTTTCAGATGCGATGTGCGCCCAAAGTTGTGATTGTTGTGGGGCCTGGAGTAGGGGCAGGTGAGGTAGTGTTGGTCTGACATTGTGTCTATGCTGGTTGTGGTTGGGATGTTGGTATTATTTTTATCTAAACTCCCTTAATATTATGGTTTCAGTTTCAAGCTCTTTGGATTGCATATCATTCATTATCGTATGATTATTTTTCACGACCCGATTTCTCAGGTCATGATGACACCTACAACCTTATGTAGGCGAACCAATTCTCATATCCCAGAACGGTTAGTAATGGGCTACTACCTAAACAAGCACGCATAAGAAGTACAATAGCAGAAGAAGATAAAGACAATTATGCGGAAGCAAAGGAACCTAAATATACATAAAAGGAAACTACACCATTCCATGACCTGGTATCCAAAGTACAGGAGCCACTACTAAAAGTATACAAAGTACTAGAACGTACAAAATAGAATATACAACTGTCTCTGAAAAGACAAAAAAGTAAACATTGTCAAAAGAAGAGATATGATCAAGCCCTGGTTGTCAGGAGCTCACCCTAGTCTCGGGTGTCCAAAAGCTGCACGAGTATCTATGTAATCAATGACAATAGCTCACACTAGGATTTATACCAGGAAGATGCAGAAGTGTAGTATAAACACCAATTACAAAGCACCAGGTACCCAGTAGGCATCATAGGCTGACTGAGCATATATAAGATATAAAAGCAGTATAAAGCATAAGAAGAAAGTAGTCACAGGAGCGAACAGAGAAAAACACACAAAAGCTAGCAACATATAGAAGAAAAGGAGAAAACAAGTATACTATGCTAGCCATAGAAGATATATATCACAGAACACATGTAAAGGAGTAGAGAATGCACCTGGATCCTTGCAACAACAATATATACATAGAGTTTAACAAGCATGGCAGTATACTAGTAACCTCAAATAAGGGGGAAGAAGGAAAAGCAACTAACATAATCATGCTAACAATACAACTCATAAGATAAGAATGATTGGAAAGGCAACCTAACAAGTACTACCATAGGAGAGAATAAGTCAATCCACCAATGATTGGAAAGTCAACTAACAAGTGCTACAATAGGAGCAAGTAAGCTAATCTACCTATAGTCCCAATGGGTGCCCATACAACCGAGGAACACATACACATGAAAACAAACCCTTTGGCATCCTATACTATCAGAGCGTACACTCAACAAACAGCAAACAAGGGTGGAACCATACACATAATGAATGATATGATGTGATATAATAAGACCAGGTGTGCCAGTACTACCGTATGTACCTCCTCCGGTGGAAATAGGCCTGGTAGGTAAGATCCATGGAAGGAGTCCCCCGTATACCTCTACTACATTGTATACCCTCCTCTGACACTCTCAGTTTGTAGCCCCTAGTCCGGATCGGCAAGGTCCATGGAGGTCTATGTGACCACATACAAAATCTCAGAATCCCAAGGTGAGTGCCCAGAGTATATCCAGGTCTAATAGTGCAAAGAAGGCAAAAATGCGAAAATGACTGGAAGGGTCATTACATCATCCATTATTAAAAAGGACTTTTATCCTCTAAAGTCATAAAAAGGGAGCACCTGGAGGCTCTAACAACGGCGGATACTGAGCCCACATCACTCTCTTGGTCTCCTGGGTAGCCTCCTCGATCGGATGGCACCTCATGGAGCTATACCAAAGAAATACAACTAAAAACCTTAACTTCTTACCAGCCAAACTAGGCAAGAACCTCTAACTCAAAAGCTCAAAAGGGCAATCAACTAAATCGAACCTCAAAAAACTCAACTGGAATGCACCGTCATAACACAGATTCCAAGAGAACCAAGGCGATCATCAACAAAACTAGTAACCAGCTCACCCCGAAAGCCACCAACTAATCCTCTAACTCATGAATCCTTTGATCCGTAAAAGACTTCTTTCTAACCTGATCATATGCACCTTAACCATGAGGCCTTACACAAGTCGAACACCCAAGTCATCCTCGAAAAATCAACTAACCCACCGGAGGTTTATAGTTCATGCTACACTCAACCTCGAATGAGGTCACCTTCATACTCAAATTCTACCCAGGCCAGACTATAGTCCACTAGCTTCTGACACCCAAAATACCAACTCACGGCATACCCTCAAGGACTGGAATAGTCCTCCCTGACTGACCATCAACCCGTGAATGAACACCTGCGCTAAATCAACCTTGATACCTAAACCCATCTGAACCAACCATCGGAGCTCAACTATAATTTGCACAGTGGGGTCGGGAGTGACATGGATGAACACCTTGTGTCAAAGGAGATTCCCCCAACTGTAGACCAGAACCAACCTCACTGAACTGTGCCACGTCTGAATCGGCTGAAAGTGAGAGAACTAGCGTAACCTACCTAAGAGGACCCAAACAACATCCAATCTCTACAAGAAGTATGGCAAGCCTACCACGAAGTCCGTAGCCATCAACCTAACTCTAAATTCTAGGAATACCACTGCTGCTCTAAATTCTCAAAACACCATCCGGATTTATGATTGCCTTACTAGCCTCGCCACTCAAAAAAAGTCTGTCATGCCATGAATACCAAGTCAAACCAACATGTAGGCAAGGGAAAGGATACCTCAAACTGACACTACTAAATCTGATCAACCAAAGTAGAACAACCCTCTACACTAGTAAGAATTATGCTGGGATCTGACAAATCAAGCCTAACCAGATGGTTAGCCAAAGACTGGATGTCCAAGGCTAATAGCCGCTTCAAAACTAAGAGAGAAGCCAAGTTATCCATACTCACTACCTTTTAGCTCAAGGATGCCACAACTAAAGAGAACCTTCCATGAACCATCTGAAGTAACCTGGTAGCCCACAACTATAAAATCCAACTCTAAATATCGATCATGCTTTTGTCGAATCCTTGAGTAGACTCACATGTCATTGATGAATACTATAAAAACTCAAGCCAACTAGGATCTAGATACATGGCTCACCTAAATCCATAAATGTTGCTGAGGCCTGAGTTAACCAAAGGATATAACAAGGAGAAATCATAACAAATGCAATAATCCCCAAAGGTAGTCCTCGAAATGCCCACCACCTCGATCGTTACTAGAGGGAACCTGACCTCGAATTCATCTTGGAAAAATCCTACTGCAATCTATAGTTGGTCGAACAAGTCCTCACTATACAAAACCAAAGCATACCCTCAGTCATCACCTCATCCAGCTAATAGTAATCCACACATATATACAGGGAGTCATCCCCCTCCTTTTGCAAACCAAACGGAACCCCCTCCAGAGGTACTCTAGACCTGACAGTCTCTTTCTCAGAAGATCTTAGAGCAGTTCCTTTAGCTCCCACATCTCTATTGGCATCACTCGATAAGGCGGGTAAAAGAATAAGCTGAGTGGCCAACTCAACCACGATGTCATAGTTACAACTCGACCAAACTAGAAACTGAGGAATATGGCAAAAACAACTCGGATACCTGCTAACCACCTAAACCAATCAAGTAAGGAGCGTTGACTCTAACCTCTCAAGAATAAGCAAAACCATTCGATACCCACTTGCTTTCCCAAGACCACTCTCCTTAAGACAAAACAACTATCCATGACACATAACTACCAGTACCGCACTATACCAGTTGAAACTTTCCAGGCATACACTAGATAACAGCCTTAGAAATAACTACCCGAGACCACTAGAAGTTGAGATACTCAAACCTACTCTTGAATCACAACAACAACTAGAAATTAATCTAACAAGACCTACCCACGAGACATAACCCCAGGTAGTCACCTCCCTAAGTTGACACACCCCATCCACTACTAAACGAATCTTTCTATAGAATAGTCACACACATATACACTATAAACTCAAATAGTACATCTAGATGAGAAGTAGGTAGGCCGATGTGCATACACATAAAAATGGGTATACCCCCAAAGAAAGCAATACTTGAACTATTTGATGATAACAAAGATCGTACCTATAACAATGATAATTGGACCTCTACCTTTGGCCTACCAATAGGGGCATCAAACTGTTTGTGCCTATCTCTGGAGTGAGTAGCTGATGCTGAAGGCTCGATCATCCCTTATCAGAGTCACTCTCTATAAAAGTGGCCAATCACTCCATAACCATAGCAACCCAGAGAAGTCCTGCTCTAACACATGATGGCTGCTAACTTGGGATGGATACCTAAACTGTCTGGTTGAAAGTCACCCCTAACCATGTAGGGACTACCCTTAATACCTTGTACATCACCTCTAGCCGGTGGCACTGGAGCCCTGGGAGATAAAGCATGCTGACTCTGCTGACTGGAATATGTGATCATGGGGCAATCCCTAGCAAAGTTCCCAAACTCACCGCACTGGAAGCAACCTCTACCAGATGAAGTCCAACGGGAAGATCTCACTGAGCATGTCT
Organism: Jaltomata sinuosa; assembly: GCA_003996215.1. Lineage (NCBI taxonomy): Eukaryota > Viridiplantae > Streptophyta > Magnoliopsida > Solanales > Solanaceae > Jaltomata > Jaltomata sinuosa. The sequence goes on from QJPP01001658.1 coordinate 109,837, forward strand.
AGCACCATGGCCTACATGCCCAGGAGGCAAACCTCAGAAAGCCTGACCTGCACCATGTCTGCTCTGCCCCACATGCTCTATATAACCACTCTCTGAACCCTGTGGTGCCACTAGAACTGACCTACTAGATAAAAAGTAATAATCTCAACCAGAGAACCCCCTGCCTTGAGATTGAGAACCACAAAAATTATCCTAACAACGATGCCTCTTACCAATGCCTCCATATTCTTTGTGACATAACCTCTTTATAGCCCACGCATGGTCAATCACCTAAAAAAGGTAGTCCCTACTGTCACCAAGTGCTCTGTCGCCAAACAGAGTGGTGAAATCAATCCTCCGACAAAACCCTACACTCTCTCAAACTCAAAAGGCATAGTCCTAGTAGTGCGCCTAATCACCTCATGAAACCTTGCCTCATACTCCAAAACTGACATAACACCCTGCTGAAGACCTGTAATCTCAAACCTAGCCAAAGTACCACTTGAAGAACCGAGTACTGCCCCTACCTGTGACTTACCCTCCAGAAGACCCAGAGTTCTAGCCATGGTGTCCTGAAGAACTAGGGTATCAATAAATCCCACCGGAGGTTGGGCCGGCCCCAAACCCCCTAGCTAATATGGTATGCTCTCACTCTAAAATCCTGGCACTAGAGGAAGCACTGAAGCAATAGGCGCAGGAGCCTCATCATCACCCATTGTCGTACTCATCCTAGTCATCTAAGAAGGAATAGAGCAATGAAGTATAGAAGTTGATAGAGTGAAGAACGCACGATAAGGAGCCAAGAATAGGGAACTTTTCTGAATAATGCCCTGTAACCTCCCGTAGATAGGATACGAACGCCATCACACCGATCCGTGAGACTTTACTAGACACTTGTTGTTGTACCAACAACATATGTGAACCTAGAGCTCTGATACCAAGTTGTCAATACCCAATTTCTCAGGTCATGATGACACCTACAACTCCCTTATAGGTGACCAAATTCCCGTAGTCTAGAATGGTTAGTAATGGGCTATTACCTAAACAAGCACGCATAAAAAGTATAATAGCAGAAGAAGATAAAGACAACAACACAGAAGCAAAGCAACTTAAATATACATATAAGGAAATTACACCATCCCATGACCTGGTATCGAAGTACAGGAGCCACGACTAAAAATATACAGAGTACTCGAACGTACAAAATAGAATATATAACAGTCTATGAAAAGACAAAAGAGTAAACAGTGCCAAAAGAAAAGATATGGTCAATCCCCAGTCATCAGGAGCTCACCCTAGTTTCAGATGTCTAAAAGTTGCACGAGTATCCATACAATTAACAATGATAGCTCACACTAGGATCTGCACCAAGAAGATACAGAAGTGTAGTTTGAGCACCAATTTCAAAGCAATGGGTACCCAGTAGGCATCATAGGTCGACTTAGCATATATAAGATATAAGAACAATGTAAAGCAGATAAGAAGAAAGTAGTCACAGGAGCAAACAGAGAAAAACACATGGAAGCTAGCAACAGATAAAAGAGAAGGAGAAAATAAGCATACTATGCTAGCCAAAGAAGATATATAACATAACACGGGTAAAAGAATAAAGAACGCACTTGGATCCTTTCAACAATAATATATACAGAGAGGTTAACAAGTATGGCGATATACCGATAACCTCAAATAAGGGGGAAGAAGGAAAAGCAACTATCATAATCATGCTAACAATACAACTTATATGATAAGAATGATCAAAAAGGCAACCTAACAAGTACTACCATAAGAGAGAATAAGCCAATCCACCAATGATCAGAAAGTCAACTAACAAGTTCTACAATAGGAGCAAGTAAGCTAATCTACCTACAGTCCCAACGGGTGCCCATACACCCGAGGAACACATACAAGTGAAAACAAATTCTTCAGCATCTCATACTACCGGAGCGTACACTCAACAAACAGCAAACAAGGGTGGAACTGTATAAAAATAGATAATATGATGTGATATAATAAGACCAGGTTTGCCAATATTACCATATGTACCTCCTCCAGTGGCTATAGGCCCCGCAGGTAGGATCCATGGAAGGAGTCCCCTGTATACCTCTACTATATCTTATACCCCTCCTCCGGCACTCTCAACTTATAGCCCTTGGTCTAGATTTGCAAGGTCCATGGAGGTCTACGCAACCATATACAAAATCTCAAAATCCGAAGGTGAGTGCTCGGAGTATATCCAGGTCTAAAATCAGTAAATCTTATAATCTCAATATGGGTGCTCGGAGTCTATCCGGGTCTAAAGTCAGTAAATCTCAGAATCTCAGTACTTGTACCCAAAGTCTATCCGAGTCTAACGTCAGTAATAAAATATGTCTAGCGCTCAGCTCGGCCAAGTCTAGTATCGCCTAGAAATTAGTGTGAAAACCATCATATAATCTCTTTTATCTCAAGAAAATCCATAAAACCAGTTAAAATCCATTTATAGCCATTTATAACTGAAAATGAGCCCTCGAGGCCATGCAAGATTTAGAAAATTGGTGATAGTTAGGCCTGCAGCCATAATAGTAGTAAATAAATGCAGAAAACTCTTTGTATGATAATGATATGCCTTAACACAATCAATAGCTCAATAGCTAACAATCAACCAATCAGCTCTATACAGGCTCAATCCGCTCTACAGCATAAATAACCAGACAACAACCTCGAGTCAATGTTCGGGACTTAAAAACATACCCCAAATATCCCACCAACTATGGTCCAAAAGTATCTACAAAGGCCACACAGGACCACAAGGGTAATACTACAAAACTAGTTCAAATACTAAAGCCAACATAGGAAATAAGACGGACAAAAAGAAAACGGACAAAGTCTGGGGTGCCAACCTAGTAAACCCAACTCAAGGATGCTAGATAATGCAATTATATTTTACATATGCAAAGTTAAAGGTAGGTAAGTTGTAACCGACCTGACGTCCGATGACAAGCTGCTGGAAAGATGTTGTCCAAGTCTGAACTTCTCCAAGAAGCTCTGAATAGCATACAAACTATCAAAAATAATACTCTACTCATCAATACAAAGCTAACGATACCCATAATACTAATAATTTAGCTGGGTCAAAAGCAGGCCCATGGACCCTGCAATCCAAAACCAGAATGAAAATTGTTACGAGGTTCTCAATGTTGCCAGGAACACATGCTCAAAAACTGAGCATGATTCGTATAGGAAAAAGGGCCTAAACAACCCCTACTATGCCAAGAACAAAGAGGGAATTTAAAAAGGAAATTTATGGAATTATCGAGTCAAGAACTTATAATTGAAGATAAAAACTTGATCACGGGAATAGGAATAATCACCCCAATGCTTGAAGATGGTCCCACACAGGAATTTGAGCTTAGAGCTCGAGGGAAATAGAGGAAACTCAATTGGGGTTTGAAATGAAGAAGAAAGAGTTTATAAACTGCCAGCAATCTATGCAAAAGAAGAGGTTTTTCCGCAAAAGTAAATGTCACAAAAGCAACAAACCCACTGCAAAAGTGGAGGTCACTATTCACTCATACCTCTACAAAAGCAGCGGTTTCATCCCAAAAGTGGACCATTACTGCAAAATTGGATTTTCTCCACAAAAGCGGAGAAAGTCCACAAAAGTGTCCATCACAAATGCGGAGAAAAGTTTCCAAAAGCGGACCCACCAGCAACAGCAAAACCAACAAACTTTAAGGTTAAAAAGTTACCGGATGGATCCTCGAGATTCATCCTGGGTCCCCACAAACATAAATGAACTATACTACTCAACCAAGAATGGCATTCCAGACTCAATAGAATCAATGAAACTTCTATACAAAGTTGATTTAATGAATAGTGAGACCCTGTAATGACTGGGTCTGTCGTTATGTTAGTTTTTCTAATTTTGTAAATTTGGGGGAGAATGGTTAAAAATTCATTCGGGGTAAGCAGGGTGACGTCATGGGAAATTTTTGATTTTTTGGAAATAATCCAGGCTGATGTCACTCCGCTATAGCGGTAATTTATTCCGCTATAGCGAAACCGCTCTAGTGGAGGAGTAGACCGCTATAGCGGAACTACTGGAGGCAGTATGACTATAATGGGATTTTATTAAAAAGTTTCTTCTCCTCAGTTGGAAAACATATGAGGGTTTCTCCAAAAACCCTCTCATGCTGCTCCAAGGCTGGGGAATCTTGAGAAGGAGGGGTCATGGCCGAAAGAGCACGGAACAACGAATTCTAAGACCATCGTTTAGCCGGGAACACATTCACGGAGCCAAAAATGCAAAGTTGCAGCTGCTTCGCGCCCAGGTAGGCTAGGTTTCATGAGTAGTTAGACCTGTTTACTTTTCGTACTTGTTGTATAGTGGAAATGGAAAATCCATGTTTTAGACCTCCGGGCATGGAGTCTGGCGGATTCGGGATTAGTTGTGTTGATTTTAGGATGTACGGAGTAAAGGGCTGGTCTTGTGGTCTGTGTTATGTGATTATACTATGCATCTTGGCATGATTAAATGATAGGTTAAGGGACTAGTATGTCGGAAAGGTTTGGGGAACCGGGGAAGTGCTTGGGAGTTATGGGAAATGGGAATAGGAAACTACTAGGTGGGGTTTTGGGAATGTTTATGGCCTGAGACTTAGCGGGGGTGTTGCTAAGGTTAGGGAAAGGAATAGTGTGGCTGATTATATGATTATGTAATAAGGGAAAAGGCTAGTTACATGTGATTAAAGAAAAGGGTGAACCGGGGGTAGTCTTCGGGCGGGAATTGATGGATCGTGTTTGCACCCGAAATGGGGTAGGTGATGGATTACAATTTCTGTGAATGTTGTATATTCTTTTACTCATATCTAAGTGTCTGTATGAATTACATTGCTTAGGGGAGTTGTGTAGAATGTCTAAGGTTCCTGATTTACAGTCTGTGATTTGAACGATATTTGCTTGGTTATTTACAAGTTGTTTGTTCATGCATTTGACTGTGGAATATTGACATTTGGTTGGCTCGAATACCATGCCTGGTACGGGTATAACAAATGGTTGGCACGGGTACCATGCCTAGTACAGGTATAACAATTGGTTGGCACGGGTACCACGCCTGGTACGGGTTTACTTTATTGCATATTGCATTATGATTTTGGTATTGCATTTACTGATATTAGTTCCTTGAGTGGACCCGGTTGTTTATTGTAATGTGGAAATTGTTATTGGTTCCTTGAGTGAACCGGGCTGTTGTAGAATTATGATGTCAATGGGTGGTCCTTGAATGGCCAGGAATTTCTATATAACTGTGGTGTGTTGGTCTTGGGATTAGGTCGGGTTGATAATTGACACTCAGGTGTTATTTAGAAGGGATCCCGGGGTGGGTCCGGACTATGTAAAAGAGGACGGCTAATTACATATATTTATATATATTGTCATCTTGAGTGTGCCTAGATGGTCGGGGATTAATTGTGATTAATGACTAAGGGTCGGTCTCGGTATAGACTGGGGTAGCTTGTTAACACTGAGGGTGGTTAAGAGGATCCTTGGAGGGTCCGGGTCATGTGCTGTAAAGGGAATTAGATGTAACCCTAGTGTGGTCATTTATTGTAGCAATGGTTGGTAGGTGGATTTCACATGGTGGTTAGACTGGGAGGAAGACTGAGAGTCTGGGGTTGTGGTTCTACTTGTTGCGAACATATTAGAAGGTTTACTAGAGATCCGTGGAGGGTTGGACCCTGGTGAGTAACGTTACGAGTATAAGTGGTTGAGTTGGGCATTTAGCCGGGCTAAGTCTGAAGGACAGTTAGAACAATTGACTTGGGTAAGGGAAGGGTAGTCCAGGTATGGACATGGACATCGGTGAAGGGTAAGGTGACTTGGGATATTGAGGCTTAGGAAGCTCAAGATAAGATGACTTGAGGGGGTCTAAGGTTAATGTGACTAGGAAGTCTTGAGAATGAGGGAGTTGGCAGCGGAAGAACGTTAGAGGATGGAACTCAAGCTATGTTAATTACTTTCATGTTTTTCCCTATTTTCTTATATGATGGTAGGAGTGGATTCTGGTCGACCGATGATGCCTACCAGTACGTGTGTTTGTACTGACTCTACTCTTGCTATACCTTTTTGGTATAGTCTGGTTGTAGGTTGGGTCATGACAGATGGTATCAGAGCCTAGGTTACCGATCTCCCAGTACAAGAGCAAAATGTCGAATAGAGTCCTACGGATTTGTGTGTTGACGTCCAAATTTAATCTTTGGGGAACTATGAGGCATTCTAGGAATTGTCACCCTTCTTTTATTCTTTTGTGCGGTTCGTACTTGCTTGTATGAGTTGAGTCCAATTGGTATCTCTCGATTCCAATTGGTATCTCGGCAAGGTAAAGGAGGTCACTGTACTTCAGTTATGATAGTACAAGCAAGAGGAATTGGAACCGAGAAGGTTATAATTGGTATCTGGCCTGAGAGGCTGCGGTGAGCATGGACAACCAATTAATGGTCATCCATGGTACAAGCGAAGGTGAAACTTGTGAATTAAATTGGTTCTGGTTGATTTGGGTGTGACTTTGAATTGAATTGTTGTGTACAACTTTGTGTGACTTAATTAAATTGTGTGTGGATTGTCATTATGTGCATGTGGAGTCTACGGAAAGTCATCGAGTGAAAAGTTGTGTGCTTTAGCCTGTGGTAGTCTATTAAATGTCTTGAGTTGAAGAGGGGTACTGCATGTTATAAAGGGCTTATCATTGGTTAAGATGATAAGGGATTGAGAACTGTGACTATAGGGAAGCTTCGGTTTCAGGACAGTCGGAAATTTGGTTGGGAACCATGGGAACAAGGGAGTCATTAGTATGTAATGGCGGGAAATTATTGCCGGAAACTAATTAATTATTGTGAATTCCTTGTAAATTAGGATATGTGTTATGTTGTGTTATGCATGATCATAATGTGTTCGGTGCCAGGAATGGTCTTGAGGGTGGTTAAAGACCATGGCGGGACTTACAGGTCGGGACAGTGGTAACCGGGAAGGGGGATGAGTGCATTTAGCTGGAAATCAATTTTTTTGTACTGTTACCGTCGGGACCGCTATAGCGGTGAAATGTCCGCTATAGCGAAACCGCTATCGCGGAATGACCAACCGCTATAGCGGAGGTCAGCGAGGTAGTAAGCCTACTCTGTTCTCCCGTATTTTTGTCCCTTTTCGGGGACAAGATAAAAACAAGTATTAACAACAAAACCATTGTGTAAAACCCAGGAAAAGCAAGACTATGTATATATATATGCATGAAAGGAAAAATAGTGTCTAACACGGGCATCCACGTGCCAAAATGAAAGAGGGGAAAGGGGGAATATTATCTTAAACAAGCCCCAAATGGGGGCAACCCAAACATTAGTAAGTCAGTAATAAGAGGGGGGGAGTCCTAGGCCTCATCCTCGCTCAGGAAGGGGAATTTCTGCACGTCCTCGGGCTCGAGGGTGGGGAGATCCTGACCTGGGGCAGCATAAGAGAACATGACCTTGATGGTCTTGCACATCCGGGCAAACATGCGGTCCCGGGAGCATCTATTCCTCTTCTCTTCTTCTAACTCCCTTCAGAGGGCTGCAAGTTACTGAGCGGATGGGTGAGGGGATGCGCCTCCGGCATTGGGATCCTTCATGAACCTCTGGACAGCTGCCAGATTTTCCTCCAGCTGGGCTCTAGAGATCAGGGCTGGGACTGGGAAGGGGCAGGAGTGTCATCATCCTCATCATCATTGTCGGCCTCCTCCATCGGCTGACTGCTCCCTGCCTCACCCATCTTCCTCTTTTTCATGGAGATGTCCTTCACCCGGACAGGGTCAAAGGGCTCGTCCATATTTATGTCTGAGTCCGTATGGTCCTGAGGCATACCAGCTCGCTTGCACAGCTCCGAGACCATCCCAGGTAATTAGGGGCCCTTGCTGTGACCTCCATAGAATTCCTTCCACTCCGAGATGATCTGCTCCCCCATATTCATGATAATCCCCTGTATGGCACAAGCGATTACCAAAGCTTGGGCATAGGTCACGTTAGTTTGATTTCCCGATGGACGAATCCTCTGGGATACCAAGTTCAGCCACCTCCTAGCCTCGGAGGAGAAGTAGACACTAGTAACGTCCTCGGAGCTGACCCATTACACCTTGTCAATGAATGCAGGGTCCACCAAAGTATTCCTTAGACAACTCATGCCCCATAGCCGAGCCTTAGCCATATATGCCTCATTGGAGACGTGGGGCACCCCTAACACCTCATTAATGGTCCGGGCATCCACGGGGACGTCCACCACTCACAGCTGGATGATAGGATTTGGATCATTCCAGCAGACCGTAGGAAGGATGGCATAGAACTCCCACACCTAGCCGGTCAGCACGGGAGGAGGAGCCACTAGCAAAGTGTCGCACCTGAACTCTCGGACTCGGCGGTGGAAATCAGCTACTTTTCCATCCACCCTAGTCATTCGGCAGCCTCTCTCATAGCAGAAGCTAAATTTTTGGTAATCCCTGAACCTCTCCCGACTAGCTTCATCGGGGAATCGCTCATAGTCATAATCATGCACTTGTTGTTCGGCCATTTGTCTTATCCAGCAAGGGTAAGAAGAAGACGGGATTAGAAGAGTAATAGAACACAAAAGGGAGGAAATTTTCTCTAAGTGTTGGCTTGGGAAGACCACTGTTTTGCGGCCTTCCACTATAGCGGATGGTGCGTCCGCGGTAGCAGAACCGCTATAGCGGAGAGGTACCTCTATAGCGGGACCGCCATAGCAGAGCCCAACCGCTATAGCGGTCTTCATCGTCCCAGACCTTCGAGGGTGCATCAATGGCGCCCCCTTGGTCCAAAAACTCCATTTTTGTCATTCCAAGTCCAGATCTACCTACCCAAAGTACCCCATTGCTATTTTATACAGAATTTTGGGCATTATAACCCCTATGAATTGCCCTAATCACTACTTTTGTTCAAGAACAACCCTTCATTTTCCCACCTGTTTTTGGCCAATAATAGCATAATCCTTACACCCAGAATGCCTTGGAGGCATTGTAAACGTAAGGGAAGCATCCATGCTTCGGAAATCTGACAAAAACTCCAACCAAAAGTTAAAGTCCAAAACCCACTTCAAGTAGGCTACAAGTTCCCAGTTTTCTACCACATTCAAGTACAAATCGTGCAGGAGAGTAAATGGAGGAGATATTTTGATTATTACCTGGAATTTCCAACGTTCGCAGTGGGATGATCGGGAGAGAATGTAGAGTTTTTGAAAGGAATATGGGGAGAATGGGGGGTGAAATCCATTTTCTCCCCATTTCATTCAGTTGTCAATCACAATAGCTGTCGACTATTCGCGATAGCGGGACCGCTATAGCGGTGAAATATCTGCTATAGCATACGGCCAGTCAGTTTTGGCATGGAAAAAGTTCTCTCGGGTCTTTTCAAATTCGTCTATCCTAACATGACACGAGGCCCTGGATTTCTTGAGCCCTCGGGATGGGGACACGTGTAATTGTCCTTGTGAAACACGTGAATTCTTTGTCGAGATGAGGCAATGGTAGATCTTTCCTTGGGACGGTGAGAGCCCCGGTTTAGTTTCTCTCCTCTGGTCTTATTCGAGATCGTTCGGGGACGAAAGAGGGGTAAATTGGTATCTGTTGTAACGACCAGGTCCGTCGTTATGTTAGTTTTCCTGATTTCATAAATTTGGGGGAGAATGGTTAAAAATTTATTCGGGGTAAGCAGGGTAACGTCATGGGAAATTTCTAATTTTTCAAAAATAATCTGGGCTGACGTCACTCCGCTATAGCGGTAATGTATTCCGCTATAGCGGAATCGCTCTAGAGGAGAAGTAGACCGCTCTAGCGGAGCTATGGGAGTCAGTATGCATGTGATGGGATTTTATTAAAAAGTCTCTTCTCCTCAGTTGGAAAACATACGAGGGTTCCTACAAAAACCCTCTCATGCTGCTCCAAGGCTGGGAAATCTTGAGGAGGAAGGGTCATGGCTAAAAGGGCGCGGAACAGCGGATTCCAAGACAATCGTTAAGCCAGGAATGCATTCACGAAGCTAGAAATGCACCGTTGCAGCTGCTTGGGACCCAGGTAGGCTAGGTTTCATGAGTAGTTAGACCTATTTACTTTACGTACTTGTTGTATAGTGAAAAAGGAGAATCCATGTTTTAGGCCTCCGGGTATGAAGTCCGGCGGATTCGAGATTGGTTGTGTTGATTTTAGGATGTACGGAGTAAAGAGATGGTCTTGTGGTCTGTGTTATGTGATTATATTATGCATCTTGGCATGATTAAATGATAGGTTAAGGGACTAGTATGTAGAAAAGGTTCGGGGAACCGGGGAAGTGCTTGGGAGTTATGGGAAACGGGAATAGGAAACTCCTAGGTGGGGTTTCGGTAATGTTTATGGCCTGAGACTTAGCGGCGGTCTTGCTAAGGTTAGGGAAAGGAATTGTGTAGCTGCTTATATAATTATGTAAGAAGGTGAAAAGGCTAGTTACATGTGATTAAATAAAAAGGTGAACCGGGGTAGTCTTTGGGCGGGAATTGATGGATCGTGTTTGCACCCGGAATGGGGTAGGGGATGGCTTACAATTTCTGTGAATGTTGTATATTCTTGTACTCATATCTAAGTATCTATATGAATTACATTGCTTAGGGGAATTGTGTATAATGTCTAAGGTTCCTGCTTTATAGTCTGTGATTTGAACGGTATTTGCTTGTTGGTTTATAAGTTGTTTGTTCATGCATTTGATTGTGGATTATTGACACTCGATTAGCTCAGGTACCACACCTGGTATGGCGTATAACAAATGGTTAGCACGGGTACCATGCCTGGTACGAGTATAACAATTAATTGGCACGAGTACCACGCCTGGTACAGGTTTACTTTATTGCATTATGATTTTGGTATTGCATTGACTGATGTTGGTTCCTTGAGTGGACCGGGTTGTTTATTGTAATGTGGAAATTGTTATTGGTTCCTTGAGTGAACTGGGCTGTTATTGAATTATGATGTCAAATGGTGGTCCTTGAGTGGCCGGGAATTTCTATATGACTGCGGTGTTGGTCTTGGGATTAGGCCGGGTTGATCATTGACACTTAGGTGTTGTTTAGAACGGATCCTGGGGTGGGTCTGGACTATGTAAAAGAGGACGGTTTATTACATATATTTATATATATTATCGTCTTGAGTGTGCCTAGATGGTCGGGGATTAATTGTGATTATTGACTAACGGTCGGTCTCGGTATAGCCCGGGGTAGCTTGTTAACACTGAGGGTGGTTAAGGGGATCCTTGGAGGGTCCGGGTCATGTGCTGTAAAGGGAATTAGATGTAACCCTAGTTTGGTCATTTATTGTAGCAATGGTTGGTAGGTGGATTTCACGTGGTGGTTATATTGGGAGGAAGACTGAGAGTCTGGGGTTGTGGTTCTAGTTGTTGCGAACATATTAGAAGGTTTACTAGAGATTCGTGGAGGGTTGGACCCTGGTGAGTAACGTTATGAGTATAAGTGGTTGAGTTGGGCAGTTAGCCGGGCAAAGTCTGAAGGACAGTTAGAATAGTTGACTTGGGTAAGGGAAGGGTAGTCCAAGTATGGACATGGACATCGGTGAAGCGTTAGATGACTTGGGAAGTCTAGAATATTGAGGCTTGGGAAGCTCAAGATAAGGTGACTTGGGGGGGGGGGTTTAAGGTTAATGTGACTAGGAAGTCTTTAGAATGAGGGAGTTGGCAGCGGAAGAACGTTGGAGGATGGAAATCAAGCTATGTTAATTACTTTCATGTTTTCCCTGTTTTCTTATATGATGGTAGGAGTGGATTCGGGTCGATCGATGATTCCTACCAGTATGTGTGTTTATACTGACTCTACTCTTGCTATACCTTTTTGGTATAGTCTAGTTGCAGGTTGGGTCGTGACAGACCCACGTCCAAAAACTAACATATAACCAAAATGGAACCCAATACCCCAAAATGAGTTTGAAAGCTTCGAGACCCGAACCAAAGGTCCCTCTAGCCTAAAGTCGACATTCCAGAGCTAATAGTGCTGACAGAATTTCCATCAGAGGCTGGTTTCTCCGAATGTTGATCAAAGTCAAACTTTTAAGCTCAACTAGCCTGAAATCATAAAAAGCAAGATAGAACTATACTAAAAGCTCCTAGACCCCAACCAAGGGTCCAACTAAACCAAAGTCCATGTTCCGGAGCTAACGGAACTATCAAAATTTGATTCCAAGCATGATTGCTAAGAATGTTGACTAAATTCAATAATTTCCAAAGTTTAAGCTCTAAAATAGGGAAACTACCATAAAAACCAAATGAATGTCCCGAGAACCAAACCACTAGCAAGCCATAGATGACTTGATGCTACTATGAGAAATCTCTAACAGTACAAAGAAGGTGAAAATATAAAAATAACCGGAAGGATCATTACATTGTTATTGGCACCTGACAAGCTTATGGGGGCTCAATTAGGTTGTTGTTTAATGGTTGGACTAGTTTCTATTTATGTGGTTTATGTTAGGAACATGGGCAGTGGTAACAAACTATATAAGTGGTATGATTTCAGTTTTAATTGTGATGTTTCTGTTATTCTGTCGCCTTACATATTCAGTACATTATTTTGTACTGACGTCCCTATTGCTTGGGGCACTGCATTCATGCCTGCATATTATCAGGTAGACAATGGTCCTCATTGTGTGTGGTCACGTTCACTTAATGGTTGGTATGCTCTATTTTTTCTGGATTTGCTAAGTCTAGAATCTTCTTTGGCTTTATATCAGTAATGGGTATGTCGGGGCCCTGTCCTAACTCGTGGTTAGTAGTATTTAATCTTAAAGGCTTGTAGACATGTGTTGTGGGACTGGTAGTCTGTTGTGTCCTGATTTTCCTTGTATTATACTTTTGTTATATTTGAGTTTGTTTCTATTGTGTTTCATTTTATTTGGCTAGGCCTTGATGGCCCACCAATGTTAGTTGGTTTGGTTTCAGTTGATTTGCTTGATCAAGTGAGGCACAAGGTGCCAATTGTGCCTCCCCGAATTTGGAGCATGATAAATTTGGTATCAGAGAAACTCGTATCCTAGGGAGTCTATAAGTCGTGTCTAGTAGAGTTTTGCTTATGGGTGTGTTGTGCACCACATTTATAATTAGGAGGATACAGGACATTTAGAATTGGTTACTATTTTTGGTCTTCCAGATCATGCTATAGAGTTGAGTCTTAAGAGTTAAATTATCAAAATTGTGCGATAGAGATTCGCAATTGTTAAACCGTAACAGACCTGGGGGGAAAGGCCGATTCTCATTTGAAGTATCATAGCATTTTCAAGGATGGAGTTTCTAGCATTCGAGGTAAGTTTTTGTTCATGTTATGAGTTTGTGACATCGACAGTCTGTGGGGCATGATGAATTTTTGGTAGCTTCTTGTGGCTTTGTGAGGCATGTAGCTTGTTTTTGGTGTTGTTTGACATGTGTGGTATAGTCCAGTGTCTAGGGGAGGTTTTGCCAGAAATTTGAGAAGTTCCTAGCCTTGCTCGTGCGTGCTATTTCACATTCGAGGATGAATATTCCTAAGAGGGGAAGGATGTAACACCCCAGGTGTTTTAAGGTTGTCCTTCGTCCCATATCAAAGACTTACGAGCCTAAATTTGAGAATTTTATTAACATCGCGCGTATTCAAAAATATTTGATTTAAAATTAGAATTTGGTAAAAAGTTATGTTTTTATTGCCTTCTTAAAATATCTTAAATATTTATGAAAAAATTATTTAACTATAATATATTTGTGTATGTATTTATTTTTACAGACTTTTATATTCGTCTTTTGCCAGGGCTTATACTTCATCAATGTCCTTACTGTGTTTCACGCTTTTCAGGACCTCGATCCAAGCCCTCAGTCTCAAAAACTTCAGCATGGATGGATAGATGCCATACGGTAGTGCTTCGCCACTACCCTAGCTGGCGGAAATAGCTTTTTATGAATTGTGATATACTCAAAAAGTCTTATGTATTTTACCATGAACTTATGTAATGCCCGAGTACATACGTAACAGGATAAAAATACTTTTATACAGACACCTTCCCTCCACGTGGAAGTGGAGGGAGTGAGCAACATGGTTTACACTTACTAGGTGAATTTGGTTATTATGTGACATATGTTTATAAATTATTTATCAATTAAAATAAAGTCACTCATTATGTTAAGATGTGATTTATATATATATAATTTTACAGAACTTTTTCTGGACATTCATTTGTTTTCATTAAATATTTGTACTTTTCATTTAAAGCTTATCAATTTATAATAATTAATTATGATAAAGAAAAGTGAGCTCTCTCTCTTCTAATATTTATAAATTATATTTTATATAAATAAGTGGTATATTGACTTAAGTAAGGTCGTCCAAACCGCCCTTTTACACACATATATATGACTTCTACCACTATTTTCAGCACTTTATTTTTATTAATTTCTGATAGCAATTGCTCTCGTCTTCTTCTATATACATTTACTTATGTATTATGTTATAGAGGTTTAGTTGGAAAATTATTTTTAATTCTTTATTTCTATCATTGAGAAAAAATCAATTATCTACATCAAGTTATTTGAGCTCGAATTCAAGGTATGTAAAGGCTATTCCTTTCCTTTTGGGGCATGATTCCTTAAGATTTGAAATCTTCGTGTCTAGTGCATTTATTAAAGAGTCAGTTGTTAGGTGTCCTACCAATAGACTTTCGCCAATAAAAAGAACCCCCTCACGTCCCTAAATTATTATTAGTATTATTCGTATTATAAACTCATATCTGGTGATGTCGGTCTCATGTTAAGTTAAAAGTAAGAGGTAGTGTATATATGTAATAACCCTTCCGGTCATTCATACATTTTTTCCTTCCTTGTACTGTTAGAGCTTGTATGTAATGGTCCCAAGTCATTTATGGCTTGCTGGAACTGGTAGTTCAGTGACAGGGCTGTTTATTTGGTCTTTATAGTTGTTTCCCTATTTTAGAGCTTTAACTTAGGAAATCGTTAACTTTAGTCAATATTCTTAGCAATCGTGCTCGAAATTAAATTCCAAAAGTTCTCTTAGCTCTGGAGTATGGACTTTGATTCAGTTGGACCTTTGGTCGGGATCTGGGAGCTTCCTGTTTGAAATTCTCTCCCTTTCTGTGTTTTTAGGCCAGTTGGGCATGTAAGGTTGACATTGGTCAATATTCAGAGAAGACGGACTCGAATAGAAATTCTGTCAATATTGTTAGCTTTGGAATATCACTTTTGGGCTAGAGGGATCATTGGCGAGGCTTTCGTACTTTATTTTGGCCTTAGGTTCTATTTTTGGTTTTAATTGGCCTAAAGGTTGATTTTGGGCGCGGGGTCTACTTTTCATTAAATTGACCTCTGTTAGGATTTTTATTAATTCTATTGAGTTTGGAATATTGTTTCTAGTTGAATAGCTTAACTCATTTGTCTTCACGGGATCCCGAATGCATTTCCGAGAGTCCATCGTTTGTAAGTTGCCTAAGCTAGGCTGCTGCCTGTAGCTGGTTGCTGGTGTGGCGCTAGGGCGTCGCTTGGGCCACGCCTGCATTCCCACCCATCTTGGCATGCTAGCGCGCCTGCACTGTGCCAGCCCGCCTCAGTGCCAGCACGCCTGCACTTGCCATCCGCCTCGGCGCCAGCGCGCCTGTACCCGCATGGCCGTTGTAGCCCCTAGGCGTGCCAGCTTAAGTAGTTGGCCACTTTCTAATTTTCCAGCTCTTTCCTTCATCTTCCAAAAGAGATTCCTCCACTAAAATTAGCTCCAAAAACCTCCATATTCATCCTTTATCATCCCAACATCTTGGAGGTTTATAATTTTTGGTTCCTGATCATTTATTGGCTTCTAATCCGGTACGTTTCCTCCTTAATTTTTGGTTTTTCTTCTTTAATTCCCTCTTGAATTCTTTGATTCTTGGGCTATTTTGAGCCCTTGTGTTTGTATTTTTTCTCTCAAATTTGGAGCATGTTCTCCTTGTAATATTGGGAACACTGTGGTGTTTTTCATTTTTGGCTTCGAGTTGTAGGGCCACAGGCCCGCTTGTGACTCAAATTTTGACCCGACTATATTTTTAGCATTATGGGTACTATTGGCTTCATCTTTATGAGTAGTATATTATTTTAATAGTTTGTTCGCGATTCAGGGATTCTCGGAGCACTTCGAGCTTGGACGATGTCATTCCAGCAGCTAGTCATCAGACGACAGGTAGGTTACGGTCTTCCCTACCTTAGACTTTGCGTATATTGGATATAATTGCATTAATTAGTATTCTTGGGTGGGTTATTCTAGGTTGGCACCCCATACCTTGTCCGTCTCTTCTGTCCATATTATTTTTTACACTATTTATAGTATTCAATGTAGTATTATAATATTACCCCTGTGTCCCTGTGTGACCCTTGTATAAGACTTTGGACCATAGACGGTGGGATATTTGGGAATGTCCGCGAGTTTCGGACATCGAGATATTATGTTAGGCTGGATATCTATGATGTAGAGTTGATTGTGCTTGTGCAGGACCGATAGATTGATTGTGAGCTATTGGGCTATTATTTGTTTGAGATCATATCATTCATACAAAGGATTTTCTGCATGTTTTACTACTGTTTTGGCTGTGGGCCTACTATAACTGGTTTTCTAAACTCTGCATGGCTCGAGGGCCCATTTTCAGTATAAATGATTAAAAAAGGATTTGAAACAGACTTTATGGACTTTCTTAGAGTAAAAGAGGTAATATGATAGTTTACCACTGGTTTTCTCACTGATACTGGACTCTACTGTGCCGCAGCACTAGACATATTTTATTATGGATTTAGACCTGGATACACTCCGGGCACCTTTTTATGGGGGTTTTGAGACTTTGATTATGGATTAGACCTAGATACACTCCGGGCATCCTTTATTGGAGTTTTGATATTACTATTATTGATTTAGACCCGAAAATACTCGGAGCATATACTATGAGATTTCGACCACTAATTTAGATGCGGATATACTTCGGGCAATTATACTTTGAGATTTCGCATGCTTTACTGTATGTGGTCGAGGACCTCCATGGGCCCTACCAATCCAAACCAGGGGCTACGTGCTGAGTGTGCCATAAGAGGGGTATATAGTGTAATTGAGGTATAGCAAGTGCATCCCTCCATGGATCCTATCTACTGGCCTTTAGGCACCGGGAGTAGGTACATACAGGATTACTATCACACCGGTTCTATCATATGATTTCAGATCATGCATATTGTATTCAGATTCACCTTTGTTTGTTGTTTGCTCAGTGTATGCTTTTGTAGTATGGGATGCCAGAGGATTTATTTTTACTTGATTGTGTTCCTCGGGTGTATAGGTGCTCGTTGGTACCATAGGTAAATTATATTACTTATATCTTATTGTAAAGCTTACTATGGACTTTCGGTTATTGGTGGTTTAGCGGATGATATCTTAGTGTGGTTCTTGTTAAAGGCTTCTGATTATTGGTGGATTAGTGGAGTTTATATTGTTAAAGCACTGGTTTTGTGGCCTTCTTAGCACTTGTGAGTTAGCGAATTCAATTTTATTATGTTGCTGGTTAGTGGCCTTTCGATTCCTTGTGGTGTAGATTATTCTATCCTAGGATTGTATTTGTAAGGTTATTTTCTGACTATTCTTATTTTGAGAGTGTGTTAGCATGATTTCATTAGTTTTATTGCTTCTAGCATGAGAATGCTCACTTGCTTTTCCTTCCTTCTCTTTTTACTTGAGGTTACCGGTATACCGCCATCCTTCTTAAACTGTCTATCTTTATATATAATGTTGTTGCAAGGTTCCAGGTGCATACTCCTTTCCTTCACTTGTGTTCTATGTTATATATATCTTTTGTGGCTAGCATAACATATTTGTAATTCTCGTTGACTTCTATCCATGCTAGTATCTGTGTGCATTCTCTGTTATTTCTATGACTGCTTCTTTGTTATCTGTTGTTTACTACTTTTATATCTTACATGTGCTCAGTCAGCCTATGATGCCTACTGGGTACTCGCTACTTTGCAATTGGTGCTCATACTACACTTTTGCATCTTTCTGGTACAAATTCTAGTGTAAGCTTTTATCGTTGATCATGTCGATACTCGTGCAACTTTGGATACTCGAGACTAGGGTGAGCTCCTGACGACCATGGCTTGACCATATCTCATCTTTTTGCACTGTTACTCTTTGTTTATTTGGAGATAGTTGTATATTCCATTTTGTTATCTCTAGCATTGTATCCTATTAGAGACTCATGTACTATCAATACCAGGTCTTTGGATTGGTTTAGTTTCTTTATGCTTGTATATTCAGGTTGTTTGCTTCCGCGTTATTCTATTTTTATATCTGCTTCCGCTAATTTCTACTTATTGTGCGTGTTGGTTTAGGTAGTAGTTCATTACTAAATGTTCTGTGCTATGGGGATCAATTCGTCTACTAGGGGTTGTAGGTGCTATCATGACCTAAGAAATTGAGTTGTGACAATTTATGTTTGTGGTTATCAAATTACAGTGATTGTCGAGTTAATTGTGGTATTATAATTATGGTGCGAAAGAGGTATGGTGGCATACATAGATTATTTGTAGGGTTTCTATTTTGTATATATACATGTTCCTTCTTTACTTGCATACATATAGATACCCTGGTGGTCTTGTCAGCCTGTACAATGATTTGCATACTTATAGATATCTTGGTAGTCTTGTCAGCTCGCATAGAAATTTGTATATTTTGTTAGAACTGTTGGGTTAGCTGAGATCATTGTTGTGGCATAATTTGCTTATTGTTTGCTTACATACATACGCATAGTGCATATGCAGTGCATCTTATTCCCTTGGGGTTAGGATCAAGGTGTTTGCCTATACCACATACATTTCATGCTCTTGGGACTAGGATTGAAGTGTTTGCCTATACCACATGCATTGGACTGGGGTGTATGCCTATATCATATACACTGAATCGGGGTGTATACCTACACCACATGTATATTGGATTAGAGTGGCACGCCTGCCCAACATATATATTGCATTACATTATGTTTTATGTCATTGTGTACTATGACTAGAGTCATTATGGTCAGTTGAAATATGGAGGCTCTGAAGCTTGGCGTGTTGTTAGTACTGCGGTGGCGTTTGATGTTTCAAGAGCAGGTAGGTTGGATGTGAGTTAGTAGCAGCAGGTTGTTTTTATCATAGTGCTACAGTTAGGGGAATCTGAGTTAGGATGAGGTAATTTTTTGAGGCTATCGATTATTCTGGTTAACTGTATCTTGTGTTTTGGATGTGATGTGCGGCTAAGGTTATAATTGATATGGGGCCTCGAGTAGGGGCGGGTGAGGTAATATTGGTTTGACGTTGTGTATATGTTGGTTGTGGCTGGGATGTTGGTATCATTTCTATTTAAACTTCCTTCATATTGTGGTTTCAGTTTTGAGCTGTTTGAATTGCATAACATTGCATACCATTTATTATTGTATGATTGTTGTTGGCACCTGACAATCTTATGGGGGATCAATTAGGTTGTTGTGGTTGGACTACTTTCTATTTATGTGGTTTATGTTAAGAACAAGGGTCGTGGGAATGAACTACATAAGTTTTACGATTTCAGTTTTGGTTATGATATTTCTGTTATTATGTCATTTTACATATTTAGTATATTATTTCGTACTAATATCCCCATTGCTTGGGGGCACTGCATTCATGCCTGTAGGTTATCAGATCGACAGTGGTCCTTATTGCGTGTGGTCAAGTTCAGCTGATGGTGGGTATGCTCTATTTTTCCCGGAGTTGCTAAGTCTAGAGTCTTCTTTGACTTTATATCGGTAATGAGTATGTCGGGGTCCTGTCTCAACTCGTGATTAGTAGTATTTGATCTTAGAGGCTTGTACACATTTATTGTGGGTCTGCTAGTCTGTTGCGACCTAATTAACCTTGTATTATACTTTTGTTGTATTTTAGTTTGTTTCTGTTGCGTTTCATATTGTTTGGCTAGCCTTAATGGCCCGACGATGTTGGTTGATTTGATTTCAGTTGGTTTGCTTGATCAAGTGAGGCACAAGCTGCTAGTTGCACCTCCCCAAATTTAGAGTGTGACACTCTCCTTGGTCTTCGGCTTGGTTTAGAAGCCTGGATAGTCCTTCCATATATAATATGAACAAGTATGATGATAAATGATGACCTTGTCTTAAACCCCTACTAGGCTTAACAGTTCTAATAATTTCACCATTTAGATTAAATTCATAAGTAGGAGTCGTGATGCACTGCATAATCCAACTAACAAAAGTGTCATGAAAATTCATTTTCAAAAGTAACTCTTGGACATATATCCACTCCACTCTATCATAAGCTTTTACCATGTCTATATTTAAGGCCTTATATAGTTGGATTCCTTTCCTCTTATTTTTCAACAAATATATACACTCATGAGCCAAGACAGTATTGTCAATAATTTATCTATTACCTATAAAGGTAGATTAATTGGGAGAAAATATACTAGGCAAATACTTCTTCATTCTTGCTACAAGGATCTTAGTAATGATTTTATAAACTGTAGAACATAAACTAATTATCCTGAACTGACTAATAATACTAGGATTCTTCACTTTTGAGATTTAAAGTAATAAGAGTTTGATTCTAAGAAGGTAAGAGATATCCTAAATAAAAAAAACTTTTAACAGCAGCAATAATATCAATGGAGAAGATATTCTAATAATTTTAAAATAATAAGGGTGTCATTCCATCTATACCTGGAGCTTTTAAGGGATGCATGTCAAAAACCATATGTATCACTTTCTCATCACTCACCTTACTAATGAGACATTAGTTTATGGAATCATCAACTAATGGAGGAATTAAATTCAACATGGGAGCAAGATCTGTTGGTCTAGAACTAGTATAAAGATTTTCATTAAAGTTTTCTACTTCTCTAATAATATCACCTTGTTCTTACACTCAATTTCCATTATCTAATCGAAACCTTTTGATGTTATTGCATTTGCGTCTCTAGATAGTTTTTATGTGAAAAAGGAGGTATTTTTATTTCCCTCTTACATCCATAAAGCACTAGACTTTTATTTCCAATAAACTTCCTCGTCTTTGTAAGCTTGTTCGAACTCTTTCCTTAAAGTTTAAAGTTTAAGAAATAAAATTATTTGGATCATTCTTGAGTGATTTAATTTGATTTTTGATACTAAGAATTCTCTTCTTCGAGTTTCCTTTTCCTCCCCTCAACCTGGACATTAACGAGGAACGATATTTATTTAGTTTAAAGCTAACTTTAGATTGTTCAGAGCCTTTTAATTGTTCATGCCAAGACTTTTCCACTAAGCTATATATTAATCGTATCCTTTTCACTTCACCTTTTATAAAAATAGAAACGTTATTTTTACTTATAGAGCTAAGGTCAGTATTAAGAAGCACAACAAAATAATCTAAAGTCTCTATATTTGAATGAGTTACTTCAGTCTGGTGAAATTCTAACCGTCATTCCAATGATATAGTCACCCTATCTATTTTTTTCTGAATAATTCTATTATTTTCCCTTAAACACCACCAAGTTCATGGCTTTCCTTTAAATCCTAAATTCACTATCCCTAAATTTCATATGAAAATTTTAAAGTCTCTAAAAGAAGTTGTTTCTCTACTTCTACCTCCTGACTTTTAAGAGTTATCAATAATATCGTTAAAATCTCCAGCTATAAACCAAAGAGGACCCCAATTAGCAGATTTTATACTAAGTTCTTTCAGTTGTTTTCTACGAGTAATTCTATTAGTACTGAATACAAAAAAATTCACTAATATTTTGAACCAGCTAAAATATCGTGCACCAATATTTCAATATAAAAATGTGCAGTGTGAGAGTGACATACCTGAATTTCATCATTCGAAAATAAGTTCAAGCCTCCAGATGATTCGATAGGGTTCACAATTGTAGTGTAAGACATGTTAAGTTGTCTCTTAACTCGCTTAACAATGATATCCCTATTTTTAATTACACCAAGGAAAATAAGATTTGGGAGTGAAGACACACTGTCTCCTTTAGAAAAGATACTTTCAATGATTCCCCCAAGCCTCGACAATTCCATGCCATAGCTCTCATTGTGGAGAAGGAAGCCATTTAGGGCTGACCTCCCATTCCACCACAAGTTTTTTCATTTTTGTTTCTACATATGTTGTTAAAATTGTATCACCTTTTTTATTATCCCCAATAATTGCATACATTCTCCTGTAACAACCACTTCATCCAGTTGTTCATAAAAAGTCTATCTCTTTATCGTTTTAACTTTTGGAACCTCCAATTTGTCTAACCATTCGTTTCCAATTCTTCTTTGTTCTCCCTTCATTATAATTATATTTTATTAGTTGAATTAGACTATTATTTTCTTTCAGAGTTTCAATCATTAAAGTATTAGCTGAGGCTTTAATATATGGATCAAGATTAGAGTTACATACATGGTATTTTTTTTCCTTGTATGGAAGTGATTTTGTTGTGACATCAATTATGGTAAGCTGATTTATGTTGTCTTGCAACTCCTTTTTGGTAAGCTGGGTGACATCGTGATTTTGTAGGGTAGTGAGTGGTAAGTTTTTATTGGGCCCTTTGTTATAATTTTTAACTATTCCTTGATCATTGCAATTATCAAATTCCTTAATTCGTGATAATAGAGCTAAGTTTCTCGCCTCTCTTCCCCATGTTGCATCGTCAAGCATATTCTCATCAAGTGGAAACTGTGATGGTACATCTTTCTTGTTCAAATTCATATTCAAATATTGTGCTGAGGTCGCTTTAATACCATTGAAATTTCCCTCTCCACCGTCATTCCAAACACCAACAACTTCTTTCTCTCGTGAACTATAAGTTATCACCTCCATAGACTGTGTTTTGTTTGAATCCTCAATGTTTGTTGCATTCTCCTTTTTCCTATTCGAACCCATAGCACTCGTTTCTTCATATTTTCATGTATCAGTCTGCTTATTAGTTACATTGGCTTCCTCTGCCAGATTTAGCAAATTTTTTATAGTTCCTGCCACTCTTTCTCCCTCGACTATATTAAAATTATGATTTCTCTCCGTAAGATGCCATTCAGTGGTGTTTATAACCTGACAATTTTGATTTTCCGAGGTAAAAACATGATTATCTACTTTTAACCATGTTCCAAATTGATTATTTTTTATCGAATCTGATTGTATATCCTTATCTCTTTGCACACAAATTTTATCTTTGTCCTGAGATACCATATTAATAACAAACATACGATAGGTTTTCGTATCTTAATTTTAACCCATCTAGTGTCCAATCCTAGCTTGATCAACTTACCTCAATGAAATGGATTGGTAATGCTTATCGTGAATTTAAGCTTCATCTATTGACCTTCTTTACTTTCATTTGCATGGATTGCAATATCAATAGTACCTCTATCCCTATCCAAATCATCGTGATTGACACCCACACTAACTCTCCAGTGGATGAATCATAACTTACCAACTAAACCCAAGCATTTACAGATTCAGTTAACAAATTTAAGACATTCGATATAATACTAAGACTTTTTAAATATCTAATAAAGTAAATATGCGAAAGTCTAACTATTACAATCTCAAAATTTGAAAGTCATAGTACAAGGACTCTAACTAGAAAATGTCTAAGAGTAGTAAAAACAGATAAAATTATATCTGATGGAATAAGACATCTGTAAAATAGGATCTGCGGCAACCTGTATAGGAAAGTAGCTCACTCTCAGATGAATCAGAAGGCGACACTTAATGTGCGGTCGCAAAAAAGACTTTGGAACATAGTCTGCACTCAAAAAAAGTGCAAGAGTAGTATCAGTACAAATACTATGTACTAGTAGGCATCATAGGCCAACTCAGATTAGTAACAAGTATATATCACATAGTCAAAAAACGCAATAGACAGGTACAACAACACGTAACCAAGTAACTCAGGAAATCAAGTAGTCATCAATAACCAGGTAAATAAACCAACTCCAGATATACTAATGTAAATCAATACTGGACATATAAGTCATCAAAAATAGACATAAAAAGTCATCACAAAACTCTGCAAGTTTAATGCAATCATAACATAATTATGGAATCATATCCATACTGAATCACATCTGTATAGACTCTTATCTCATTAGTCTCACTTTGTATCATTTCAGAACACATCAATCACTCAACTATAAACACATACTAAAGGGTCTTATCTTTGCCCAACTAGTCATAATCTGTAGAGGATCCTAGGCATCTATTTACCGTACCAATGTGGTACCCGATCCACCATATAACCGCTCGTCCAAAAGCTCACATCAAAATTGAGCCACTCATATCTAAACCATATTTTGTACCAGCATTGTCATGTCCCGAGGCTAGCCTCTAGACGTAACACGACACCTAGGATCACAAGTGACTCCAAGCTAACCCTGAAACTGGCATATCACAAGTATACGAATATAATTCTAAACAAACGGAAACATATTGAATAAATCATAAGTGAAAGGAATAATGATTCTAAAAATATCTGAAATGATAGTCTGTCTGAAAATCAACTGAACTACATAAGCTGAAGTCTAACTCTATGTCTAAAACCTTATAATACTGATGAGCTGCTGGGACAAACCCCCAGCTAACTCCAAGTACTGAAAATAAGGACAAACTGACTAACTCAAAAAGCATGTAAAAAATATATCCTCGGATGATGAAGAGTCACCACTGAATGTCGTTGATATGGCACCGAGCGAGCTAATCACGAGGCTAAAGCTGAGAACCTGAAACTGCATCATAATAGGATGCAGCATATAGAGTATGCGTCAGTACTTGAATGTACTGAGCATGAGGGATATGCAAGCTGACTGAAATGTAAATATGCTAAAATACTTAAAAGCTGTAAACTAAACTAAACTGTAGTACATAGTCCCAAAATATAATCATGCATAAATAGCTGAGATGCAAGAGTAATCTGGAAGCATGCTAAAAGCTTAAAGTAAATATAACTGAAGGCCTAACGCACATTACTGAAACTAACATTGTATGAGAGTCTATTAACCGACATAAACCACGTGAGCTAAATGTGGAGTCCGGTGTATATGCCCCATCGAGAGGACCCAATATACTTTGCCATGGGCCAAAGGCATAGCTGTTAAGATCACTATTTTTGACGCCCAACTGAGGGGCTAAAAAACCTATGGTGGCACGTAGTTTTGGGACTTTAAGAATACGCTAAACCCTGGTCCAACTCGGTGCTAAACACTACTCCCAAACTGAATACTAATAGCTCATTTTAAAACTGGAGTCCTGAGTTTTTGAGTCAGGACTAGGCTAGTCTGAAATCTCTATTTTTCTAAAATGCTGTAGTAGACTAAAAACTGGCTAAATTCTGCTTTTAAAACTCATACTGATAATCTAGGTTGAATTTTGAAGTAAATCTAATACTTTAGAAAAATCCTACAATTTAGGACTAATTTCCTAATTTCTCAAGTCATGGTGAAAACTCATACAAATCATTAAAACATATTGCAATTCTTATAAAGCAGGATATAAATCATGTGAGAATCATAAGAACTAAATTCTAGAATGATTTGCATAATTGGGTAGGAACCCTAGTTCTTAAAACCATGAATATTTGAAGAAAGACTATAATTTTAGGCATAAGGGTGAACTAAACCCTTATTGAATACCCACATACCTGGTAGAAGGAGATTCTTCAAGAAAATCTGAAGTTGAAGCTTGGAGGAGAAATCCCTAGGTCTGAAACTTTGGAGAAGAACGATCTTTTCTGACTTGAGAAAAGGAATGAGGGTAACTGATGTATTTTGAGGGTTTAGACTTAATAAAATAAGCCTAAGACTATTTATAGTCAGAGCTAATTTAAAAAGGAAAGGTCTAAAATACCCTTGAGAAACTAACTTAAAAAATACTGGAAAATTTGCGACCAGGTTCCACGGACAGGTTTTCATGGTTCGTGGAAGCTTCCGTGACTCGTGGAACCCTGTCATGGTCCCTGGGCCTTTATTCTTGACTGTGGGTCTGATAACCACGAGCCATGTTCAAGGCTCGTAAAACCATCCACAACTCGTGGAACCTGCTCGTGGTTCCTCAGGGATTTGATGACCCTCAGGTCTAAGTTCCACGGGTTGAATCCATGACTCGTGGTCTATACCACGGTCCGTGGTTCCAACTCATAAAACTGACCCCAACTTGCTGGCCTCTGACTAAGTTCCACAGAGGATTTCCACGACCCATGGTCCTGTTCACGATCTGTGGACTTGGTTCTTGGTTTAGGTTCTAAGGGACTGGTCTGCAAGACTGATTCCATGGATAGGAACCACGGTCCGTGGACTGTGTGGAACCGGTCCGTGGTTCCTGATCTGTCTTGGACAGTTTGAAATTTTAAATTTTCTGGGCTAGTTCTAGGCTTAGGATTTCTAGGGTGTTACAAGTGTGGTAGTCAATCTATCACATAATCGTTCTTCCATAAGCTCACATCAGACTCGAGCCACTCATATCTAAACAATATTTTATATCAGCGTGGTAATCGATCCATCACATAACCGCTTGTCCGTAAGCTCACATCGGACTCGAGCCACTCATCTCAGAATAATTATATATTCCTTATCCCTCTCAATATATCTTAGTATATTTCTTGTTTAGTTATCTCATAAGATAATAAAGACAAGTATACATTGATAATTGGCGCCGTTGCCGGGGACTTGAAAATTAGCAACCGTCTGATTTTTGTTTTTACTATTCTATTTTATAAGAGCTAACAACGTGATCTTAGCCACTGAACTTGCAGGTATAGGTTCTAAACTTGAGAAAGCTGGCAAGGGACAAGGAACTGGTTGAACCACTTCCTGAACCTGAGTAACACTTGCACCAAGCATTGAGAGAAGCAACACTTCTCGATCAAAACCGGCAAGCTCAACCGGCTGAGACTATTCCTGCAGTCATGGCGGAGGAACCACTACCAGCTTGCAGGACAGTGCGCAAAGTGACAATCCCACTCACAACTAATGTGACCTCATGCATTCAAAAACCAGCCGCAGGGGGCAGATTTGAACTGAAACAGAATATGGTGCAATTGTTGCACCCAAGTAGGTAGTTTACAGGCACGTCACATCAAGAACCGCATGTTCATCTTTAGAACTTTTTGGAGATTAGTGACATATTCATTCCCCAAGGAGTCTCCATAGACTACGTGAGGCTCACACTTTTCCCATTCTCACTATTGGGAGAAGAGAAGAAATGGTTGAAGGCAGAACCTTCAAATTCGATCACGACATGGGATAATTTAGAAAAGAAGTTCCTCATCTGATTCTTCCCATCAGGCAAAACTGCAAAGTTGAGGAGTGAGATTCTAAGCTTCAAGCAAAAACCAGATAAGAATCTCTATCATGCATGGGAGAGATTCAAGTCTCTTTTACGGGATTACCCACATCACCAGCAGACTAACGAGTATTAGCTCACACCTTTGTTGAAAGTCTTGATCACAATACAAGGATTTTGCTAGATTCAGCAGAAGGTGGTCAAGCTTTAGAGAAAACCTATGATGAGTTGTATACTCTCCTCAATTGTATCACACAAGGGAATCCATAGTGGAATGGTCACATGTCCAGAAATATTGTGAAGAAGGCTGCAGGTATGATTGAGTTAGATAGTGTCACCACGTTAGCAGCACAGTTGGCCAGTTTTCAGACTCAAATGATGGCTCAGTTCAATAAGTTGAGTGCGACTCAACCTCAGGCTCAAGTGAATGCAGTTCAGCAGGTCCAGACTTGGTGTGAAACTTGTGGTCTGAGTGGTCATTCAGCAAAGTTATGTGGAGCAAATTCGGAGTCGGTAAACTTTGTAGGTAATACGCAGAAAGGAAATTTAAACTATGGGAATGCCTACAACCGAAATTGGCAGGTTCAGCTCAACTACTCTTGGGGCAGTAATCAGATCAACCACAACAAGGTACGCAAAACAATACTCAGGCCAACAATATTGAGAAAATTTTGAGGAAGATCATGGCCACTTAAGAACAAATGGCTGATGATATAAAAAAATCAGCAATTGTCTCAAAAGAATTTGGAGACGCAGATGGGTCAGTTAGCTCAGGCCCAGAATACAAGACCTCAAGGGGGTTTGCATAGTGACACAGAAGCTCCAAAGCAAGTAATGGAAATCACCTTGAGGAGTGGTAGAGATCTGATTGATACACCTCCAAAGAAAAATCATGAGGTGCAAGAAGAGTTGATCACGTCCAACCAGATAGAAAAGCTTGTGGAAACTAAGGAAGCTGGAAAAAAGGGGAAGTCTGAGTACCCGACTGAAAAGACAATTGAGCAGCCCCAAAATAGACCACCACCATCCTTTCCACATCGGCTTAATAAAACAACAGAGGATTCCTGTTTTAAGAAGTTCTTTGACACGTTCAGAGAACTTCACATTAACCTCCCTTTATTAGATGTTTTACAGGAAATGCCCAAGTATGCTAAGTACTTGAAAGATGTGGTAATGAACAAAGAAGGTTGGCAGACGTTGAGGCTGTGGCACTTATTGAGGAGTGCAGTTCAGTGGTGATGGGCAAGATTCCCAAAAATCTCAAGGATCCTAGGAGTTTCACCCTCCCCATAAAAATCAGTGATAGTAATGTGGTCCAGGTCTTGAGTGATTTAGGGGCAAGCATCAATTTGATGCCCTTATTATTGTTTAAAATTCTTGGGTTAGGGAAGCCAAGGCCTTCCTTAGTGGTGCTGCAGATGCCAGACAGAACCACAGTGGTCCCCGAAGGAATCTTAGAGGATGTTCTCATCAAGGTTGGTAAATTCATTATTCCTGATAACTTTATTGTTCTTGATTATGAGGCAGATGAAAGGGTACCAATCATATTTTGATGCCCATTCTTGGCTACCGGTAGAGCACTGATTGATGTAAGAAATGGCACGCTCAAGATGAGGCTGAATGATGAAGAGGTGACCTTCAAAATGTACACAACGCTCAACACACCCTCACACTACAAGGATATGTGCATGATCACAACTATGAAAGTGGATGAGTATGGGGTGGAGAAGAGCGTACCTCTACTTACCTCTTCGGACACTCACATTGAGCTGCCAAAAGAGCCTGAACCTGAGAGACCTGAACAAAATTTTGAGAAGGTAAATGTGAGGAAGGCCTCAGACCTCGAGCATGAGCACCCAAGAGGTCTGAAAAGAAGAAAAAGATGGGCCCCGAGTAGGAAGAAGAGGATGAGAGAATAGATATAAGAGTTATGATCTTGATCGTGCCGCGATGGTAAATCAGGCGCTGCTTGGGAGGCAACCTAATTTTAGGTAATATTTTTATTCTTTTTAGTTTTTCTTTAGTATCACTTTTGGTTTTTTTTTGTGTTGTGTCAACAGGTTGAAGGGAAGTCTGAGTACCTGAGATCTGAGCTAAGGAGCATGGAAAATAATAAGTATGGGGTCCTTCGGACCCCTTTGATGGACCTGATGCTACTAACTAGGCCTAGAGGCCTCAGGGAGTATTTCTATATGTACTTTTAATTTATACTTTGGGTACAAAGTATGGTTTCAAGTATGGGGTGGAATCTTCCGATTTCTTTAGGGTGAAGTGCGTTGTAGGGTGTCTATTTTTATTTATTTGCACGTTTTTGATTAAATTGAAAAAATTACAAAAGGATTTTATCTTGGTTGGTTTGTTTGCTATTTGGTCTATTTAGTAGAAGCACACTTCACCCACCCCTCGATTTTTCTTTTTGGTTATTTTTTTGGGGGAAGCCCTTTGAACCTAGTATCCTTTTTTGTTTTTAGGAGTAGATGCTCTTGCTAGGTACTACACATGATTACTTGTTTCAAGTTGATGTTGAATTCTATGGCATGATTTGAAAAATGGAATGACTACTGTGAGACACCTAAGGCTCTTTTATTTGACTCTTGTGTGATGTTGGCTTAAATGTGAATTCATGTGATTACTTGGTTGAGAGTCTATAGGTAGCCTATTTGATTTGAACATTTGCCATATGTGAGTAAGGATTTTGTTATTTCATGATTGCATTTTGGTGTCTAAAACTTGCCTCGTGTGTTTGCAAAGCGAAATAAAGAATGTTGAGTTTAGGAGATGATAGGCATTTCTTTGATAGCCATGTCTTTATTCCATATTTATCTACCCTTGTCCATAACCTTAGACAGCCCCATTGAGCCTTTAGCCTTTTCTTTGGTAGCCTCATGTATAGGTTTTTTTTTTCTTTCAATTGCCCACAGTTTGATCCAAAACTCCTAAGCGCTTTAGTTGAAAAAGTAAGATATTAAGGAGTGTAAGATTGAGGAAGGAAAAGTGAAATTGAATCCCCAAGAACATAGATTTTGGTGTGTTGAAAATGTTTATGTATAGACTGGTAGGGAGTAATGTAATTAAAAAAAGTAAATCATGTGTTGGTAGCACACTCCCTACTAAAGATGTGTAAGCGAGCTTAAAAAGATGGGGCAATGCAAAAGAGAGTTTTGAAGATAATAATGGTGTAAAATAGGTTGGTTGAAGATGAGAGCCAATGAAAAATATGATGTATTGAAGCACTTAGGAATGATAGTCACTATTCTTGACCAAATAGTTCCTACCCGTCCCATAGCCTACATTACAACCCTTAAAGTCCTACTTGATCTTGAGCTTTGACATTATGACATTAGTGGAGTACTACACTACGGGAAAGCTTATGATTCATATTATGTGACATGTGAATTCTTTGTGAGAGTGAGCAAAATTTGATTCCTACACCCATTCTTGTGATAACTTGCATATGTGTGAGTAAAACATGGGTAACTCTCTTGTGGTGAGGGCACTTGTTTGATGATATATAGGTGGATTATATGATCTCTTTGTTGAGTATTATGCATGAGTTTATCAACTGATAAGAGTCAATTCTTGAGGCTAGGAGGTCTTGAAGTAGTATTCATGTGATTCTATGTGTAATATAGCGTGCCGAATATAGAACTTGCTATTCTTGTGGTTGTTGTCATTCTAGCTTGAGCATTTTAATGTAGTGTTGGAGTCTTCCTTAATTATCATTAGTGTAGAGAGTTGTTCGAGGACGAACAAGGCTATATAAGTGTGGGGTGGTGATCTTAGGCGTATTTATACACCTAAGTGTCGTTATCCTTGCACGTTTAGCTTAGTTTTAAGGATAACTTGATATACTATTGAGGTATGTAGTGTGTAAAAGGTGTATATTATGGATAACGTACTTGTTTATAGTGTTTGGGTAACATTTGGAACAAATAATAAGTTAAAAGAATCAATTAGAGTTTAGACGAGGAAACTAGCTTTAGCTTGAGCTATGCCTATTCTAGTGTACTTTGATAAACTCTATGTTGTTACATGGACGTAGGTGTGTTGTGAGCTCTTGTAGGAGACCTTTGGAGGAGTTATGGAAGCTAATTGAAGTCTACAAATATGCTACAAACCAATGGGACACAAAGCAAGGTGGAAAGAGTTCATAGGAGCAAAAATGGACATCAAGAGAACCACCCCCGTGCCACGGAGGCTAGCCTCTGCTATGGGTGGCGTGACACGGAGGTGGGCAGTTGTGCAGCTGCGATTTCCAGTAGATAGGAGCGATGAGGCCATGCCACGCCAGTGACTCAGGTCATTGAGCAGCGTGACACGCTGCCTAAGGGCTATAGGCAGCGTGTCACGGACCTTGTTCCTGACGCGTGAAATTTCTTCGCCACTATAAATAGGACACTTGGTTTCAATTGTAAACATCTTTGTATGACTTTGGATTGCAAAACACAAGGAGAAGGATGCCTTAGGGTTCTTTTTATTTACTTAAGTCATGTATGAACCACAACATTTTTGTAATCACGAATTAGATTATGAGTAGCTAAACACCCTCTTTCTAAGGTTGAGTCTACAACATGATTGTTTGATTATGGATATTTAGTTGGTTTATTATTTATCATGTCTTGTGATTGTTCTTATATTCTTAGTTTAACTATTCTAAAGCATCATGAACTTTAGGATACAACCAAGTCTCAAAACAAATTGACCATAGGAGTTAAGAGACGAAATGAAGAATGTAGGAGGTGTGGATCATATCTTTTGTTGTTAGTTAGAAATTATGAAGTATGATTTGCGGTTAGGATAGAGATATACCTAAACGCACCACTTGGTTAACAAAATGGGAAGAATGTTGAATGCATCCAAGTTAAAGACTCACATCCCCGCTCAACGATGTAGTTGTGAGATTAATCTGGATAGATGACTTAGAGGATGACCATTCCCGGGTTATAATATCAACCCCGTAAACCAACATTCACGATAAACATTAACACTGGCTATGAACCATAGTTAAGCATGATTGTGTAGCAATTTCCTTGACCCTGGATTTCTCCATATATTATTTACAATCCGAAGTTTTACATCATCGTTAATTCTAGTCTTTAGTTACAAAACAAAGTTCAACTCTTGGTTACGAATCACATTTGTTTAACATCAATAGTATTAATTAAGATTAGATTGTTTGCTAAGCACAAGTCCCTGTGGGATCGATATTTGGCTCGCAAGAGCCACTATATTACTTGCACGACCACATACACTTGCGTGTGCGCTTGGGAGGGAACAATAATCATAAGTGTTCACCACAATCACAAGTCATACTAACACAGACTTTAATAATTTATTAACTTATTTGTACAAGCATTGTCAAGCTAACAAGTATCAATTACAATCTATGTTTGAAGACCAATCATGCATGCTTTATCAACTTATAACACATACAAATGACTAATCAAAGTCAAACTCTAATTAAACCATAACCTACCTCAACCAAAGAACTTGAATGAGCAAGCTCACTTCACGAGCCTTCCCTTTCCTCAAAGCTTCAGAGCGCTCAAAGTCAATAAATAACCAATGCAAGAGTATTTAATCATCTACTCTTTAAATAATAACTTTGGAAATTCAAACCCACCTAATTCTACCCTTTTAAAGTTTTAAACCATTACCCAAAGATTAATTCATCATAGTCTCATTCCCCAATAATCACATCATCCTAAAATACGGAGTTTCTACCCCATTAACCCCCCCCCCCTTAAGCAGTTTTATGCTAAATATAACATCTTTATTGGACTCTAGGTCCCAAAATACAACAATTATGTGTTAGAACATCAAATTCTATCCTATGAAGTATTAATTGACAACTTAGAAGCACAAAAAATGATAATTACACCCACCCATTCATTTTTTCAATAGTTTTCACAAGTTCTAGAGTTCTAACGCATAATCCACCATTAAAGTCATCCCCATTGATTCTAGGGTGTTAGAGGATTACTAGATGAAAGAGTTGACTGGGTGAACTTACCTTGAAAAAAAATCTGCTCTAGCCATGAAAAAATTACCTCACAGGTCTCTGGAACGAGTTTGGAGTTATGAAGGTGAGAAACCCAAAATATCTGACTTAACGGTGAATTTTGTCTCACGATGATTGCTGCAGCAGTTGATATTTTTACTATGATGGTCCCATTTTGGCAACCAATGTCTCACTATAGCGAGAGCTAGCATTATCGTTGATCCCACTACGACAAAACCCCAATCGCTGCAACAGTCTTGTTGTAGTAGAAAATCCACCGGTGCAGCAATGTCTCGTTAACCAGAATCTTGTTAAAACTGTACTAGGCTTCATTTCACAATACAAATATCATTTTAAGATACCATAAAATAAACCAGATGTGCAAACTACTGTAAAAACCTGTTATGAACTCACTCGTAGTCACAGAATTCCCTACAGAGGTCTAGTTCACTAGTTCACCCTCAACAGAACACAACCCATCATAACAATGCACAAATTACCATGATTACACAAAAGTTTCAGTTTTAAACCCCCATTCTTTGACTTTTATTAGCTCAATTTTACTACGGGGACTCTAACAAGGGTACTATGGCCTTAACCACCCCATAACAATCGGACGGGTCATTACATCAGATATCAATTAAATCACTATTCATCCTCGAATGGACAAGAAGGTAAACAAGGGACAAAATACCTAACTCAACAAAAAGATGGGGTACTTGCTAAGCATATCCAATTCAGTCTCCCAAGTGGCCTCCTCTACAAGACAATTCTTCAACTGGATTTCACTGATGCAATCTCTTTAGATCTCAACTTACGGACCTCTTAATCTAAGATTTCCACATACTCCTTTTCATAAGATGAATTCTCATCAAACAAGACCGAATTCCAATGAATGATATAAGTATCATCACCATGATACTTTTTATACATCGAAACATGAAATACTGGGTGAACCCCCGATAAACCTGGAGGCAAATCCAATTCATAAGCCACTTCCCCCAAACATCTAAGGATCTCAAACGGACTAATGAATCTCGTAATAAGCTTACCTCACTTTCCAAACCTCATCCCACCCTTTATGGGTGAGACCTTGAGCAAAACTTGCTCTCCTACCATGAATTCCATATTGTGGACTTTTCGATCCGCGTACTTTTTCTGCCTACTCTGGGCTATCAAGAGTTTATCTTGAATTACCTTGACCTTCTCTAATGACACCCCTGAAAGATCAGCACCCCATGGTCTCACTTCAAAGGCATCAAACTAACCAAAGGATATCTACATCTCACCGCATACAAAGACTCAAACGGAGCCATATCAACTCTTGAATTATAACTATTATTATAAGCAAACTTTGCCACTGGCAAAAAATGGTCCCAATGACCACCAAAATCTATCACACAAGCTTAGAGCATATCCTCCAAATCTGAATCGTTCGCTCAGACTGCCCATCGGTCTGAAGGTGAAATATTGTACTAAGATCCAACCTAGTACCTAATTCAACCTGCAAAGTCCTCCAAAATTTAGATGTAAACTGTGTACCTCTATCCAAGATAATAGAAACCAGAACTTTATGCAATCGAACAAAAACTCGGATGTACAACTTGGCTAACTTCTTGCATTATAAGTCACCTGAATTGATACAAAATGTGTAGACTTAGTCAACCTGTCAACAATAACCCAAATAGAGTCAAACTTGCCCAAGGTCTTCGGAAGACCAACCATAAAATCTATCGCTATCCTTTCCCACTTCCATTCAGGAATGGGTATCCTCTGAAGTGTTCCTCTGGGTATCTGATGCTCATACTTTACCTACTGACTATTCAGACACTAAGCAACAAATTACACAATATCACGCTTCATCCTACCCTACCAGTAGTGTTGTCTCATATCACGGTACATCTTGGTTGCGCTAGGATGTATAAAATATCTTGAACTGTGAGCCTTTGACAGGATAGTTTTAACAAAATCATCAACACGGGGAACACATACACATCCCTTGATACTTAAGACACCCTCACCATAAATCACGGCCTCCTTGGCCTCTCCCTTCAAAACTTTATCACGGATCATGCTTAACTTGGCATCCTCAAACTGTCTGGCCTTAATCTACTCCACAAATGCACACAAGCCAATACTCTACCAAATTTGGACATATCAAGTCTTATAAAACTGTTAGCTATAGTTTGAACCTCTCTAGCCAACAATCACTTCGTGGCCTCCAAACAAGCCAGACTACCCATACTCTCAGACTTCCTACTCAGAGCATCATCCACCTCATTTTCCTTACCCATATGATATAAAATAGTGATATCATAATCCTTGAGTAGCTCCATCTATATCCACTTCTTCAAAGTAAGATCTCTCTGAGTAATCACATGCTGCAAACTTCGATGATCAGTAAATACCTCACAACATACACCATAGAGATAGTGCCTCCAAATCTTTAGAGCAAACACCACTGCAGCAAACTCCAAGTCATACGTAGGATAGTTCTTTTCATTCACCTTTAGCTATCTAGAAGAATACACAATGACCTTCTTATCTTGCATCAAAATAGCACCAAAACTAGAACGTGAAGCATCGCAATAAACTACAAAATCCTTACCCTCCACAAGCAATGCTAGGATGGGAGCCGTAGTCAATAGTCTTGAACTTTTGAAAGCTCTCCTCACACTCATCAGACCACTAAAATGGCATATCTTTTTGAGTCAAATGGGTCAACTGAGAGGCAATAGAAGCAAACCCCTTCATAAACCGGCGATAGTAACTAGCCAGCCCCACAAAACTATGGATCTCTGTCACTGAAGTGGGTCTAGCCCAACTCATAACTACCTCAACCTTTTGTGGATCAACCATAATCCCTTCTTTTGAAACCACATGCCCCAAAAAGGACACAGATGCCAACTAAAACTCATATTTAGAGAACTTAGCATATAACTACTTTTCTCTCAACAACCTTAAAACAATTCTCAAATGATTCTCATGCTCCTCCTTACTCCTCGAATATACTAGTATATCATCAATAAAAATAATCACAAATAAATCCAGCTATGGCTTAAATATACCATTCACCAGACTCATGAAAACAACGGGAGCATTAGTCATCCTAAAAGACATAACCAAAAATTCATAGTGCTCATACCTTGTTCAGAAAGCCATCTTAGGAATATCCTCAGCCCGAATCTTTAGCTTATGATACCCTGACCTCAAGTCAATCTTAGATAAGACTAAATCACCCTAAAGCTGATCAAACAAGTCATCTATAGGGGGAGAGGATATATATTCTAGATAGTGACTTTGTTCAACTGGCGGTAGTCAATGCACATTTGTACACTCCAATCTTTGTTCTTTACAAATAACATAGGAGCACCCCATGGGGAGGCACTCAGATGGATAAATTCCTTACAGAGCAGATCTTGCAACTGCACTTTCAATTCCCTTAACTAATTCAGTGTAATCCGATATGGTGGAATAGAAATAGGGTGAGTCTGTGGCTCTAAGTCAATACAGAAAC
This sequence comes from Jaltomata sinuosa, assembly GCA_003996215.1. Lineage (NCBI taxonomy): Eukaryota > Viridiplantae > Streptophyta > Magnoliopsida > Solanales > Solanaceae > Jaltomata > Jaltomata sinuosa. The sequence goes on from QJPP01001658.1 coordinate 146,678, forward strand.
TAATATCACGGTCTGGTGGCATGCCAGGAAAATCTGTTGGAAACACCTCTAAGAATTCACATATTATAGGGACTGACTCAATAGGTGGAACCTCTGCATTAGTATCCCAAAGGTGTGCCAAAAATGTATGACACCCCCTCTCTACTAACTTCTTGGCACGAATGAAAGATATTATCTTCTTAGGAATAGGGCTACAATCACCCTTTCACTCAAACATAGAAATACCTTGTATAGCTATAGTAATTGTCTTAGTATGAAAATTTAATATTCTATGATACGGAGACAACTAACTCATTCCCAGAATGACATCAAAGTCAAACATATCTAAAATACTAAGTCTACCCAGGTTTTATATCCCGTGAATGTTATAATACACGAACGGTAGACTCTATACAATTACTGAATGATCAACACGAGTGAAAATATAGATAGAAACATCAAGAAAATCATATACCATATCCAGACCTACAACAAAGTATGTATACACATAATAAAAAATGGAACCTAAGTCGAATAAGGTCGTAGTCATCCAGTCACAAACTAGAATAGTACATGTGATAACTACGTCAGATGCCTCTGCCTCAAGTCTGCCCAAAAAACCATAAAAGTGTGCTTTCTTGCCTACTTATGCTCCTTCCCTGCCAGGCTAAGCACCACCCCTACCAGTTTGACCACCACCTCGGTCAGGCTGGGCACCACATTTACCTATTGTGTGGCCATCCCTCCCAAGCTGAAAATGGTCTATACCACATGAACCACCTCTTTTACTTGCTGAAGCCGGAGCTCGAGGAGCCTGTTGCTGAACTATCTGACTACTCTGTCTGAACCTGGGGCACCACCTCAGGATATGCCCGATATCACCAGACTCATGTCAGACCCTATCTAAGGTAGGCCATTGAGCTAAAACCAAAGAGGTAGAATAACCTCCATAATTTGAATGACCAGGATGTGCATTCCATGCATGACCTAAAGAATACTGGTTGGCCCCTGATGGACCCCCAACTAAATCCTACATACCCAACTGAATGGGGCATCTAGAGTACCCCTGAGAAATTGGACCCTTAAAGAAGGAGCCATTGTAACTACCACCCTTGCAGGCCTTCTTCTCTATAATCTTAGCATAGTTATCCTGCCTAACCCCCTTAACATTCTGAACATGCTCAACAACCTCCTGGAAAGTCTTTCCTGAAGATACAATCTGAAGAGTTGACAACTGAAGCCCCACATTCAATCCCTTTACGACCCGTCTGATCCTCTCCTCCTCAGTGGGCAACAATTGTAAATCATACTTGGATAATGAGTGAAATCGGGCCTCATAAACTGCAACCAATGAACTACCTTACTCAATATTGGTGAACCCATCACGTCTCCTGTCTCACAAGGTACGGGGAACATACTTCTCCAAAAAGATGGAGTAAAACTAAGTCCAAGAAAATAAAGGCAACCAAGTTGGCCTATACTCCACAAAAGCTCGCCACCATAACTTAGCATCCCCCAACAGTTGAAAGGTAACAAACTTAACACCATACCTCTCAACTGCCCCCATCTTATGGCGCCTCTTATGATAGTCGATGATGAACTCATACGCATCCTATGACTCAGTACCATAGAAGACCATAGATTTCATCTTAGTGAACCTCTAAAATAGCTCATGCTCATCTCTAGTCATCACCAGTCAGGTTACCGATCTCGAAAACACCCCAGTCTCTGAATCCTTATCCATCTGCGGGAGAAAGAATGAAAGGAGTTAGATACCAATTTGGATCACCAGATACTAATTAAAATCAAGTAATAGCATGAAACAAAGAAAGATTTGAGTTTTCCTAGTGTCCTGTAGACTCTCGAGAAGCAGTACAGACGTCTCTGTACCATTTTTCAAGACTCTACTAGACATGCACTTTGTACAATGAGATTGAAAAACCTGGCGCTCTGATACCAACTTTGTCACGACTCAAATTACCGTGATTGGCACCATCACTAATCCTCCGGTGGCAAATCATAACTTACCAACTAACCCAAGCAGTTATAGATTCAGTTAACAAATTTAAGGCATTCGAGATATAATACTAAGAGTTTTTGAATATCCAATAAAGTAAATGTGCGGAAGTCTAGCTAGTACAATCCAAAAATCCAATAGTCATTGTTCAAGAACTCTAACTAGCAAATGTCTAAGAGTAGCAAAAATAGATAAAATAATGTCTAAAGAAAATAGACATCCATCAAAGAGGATTTGCGGCAGCCCGGATAGGAAAGTAGCTTACCCTCATATGAATCAGCAGGAAACACTAAATGCGAGATCGAGAAAAAGACTCTGGAGCACATCATGCACTTAAAGAAAAGTGTAGGAGTAGAATCAGTACAAACACTATGTACTAGTAGGCATCATAGACCGACTCAGATTACCAGGTACAACAACATGTAACTAAGTAACTCAGGAAATCAAGTAGTTAACAATAATCAGGTAAATAAACCAACTCCAGACATACCAATGTCAATCAATATTGGACATATAAGTCACCAAAAATAGACATAAGAAGTCATCACAACACTCTGCAAGTATCATACAATCACAACACAATCATGAAATCATATCCATACTAAATCACAGTTGTATAGCCTCTTATCTCATCAGTCTTACTCTGTATTATTTCTGAACACACATCAGTCACTAATTTGTAGATACATGCTAAAGGGTCTTATTTTTGTCCAACTAGTCATGACCTGTAGTGAACCCTAGGTGTCCATGTACCATACTGACATAGTACCCGATACACCATATAACTGCTTGTCCATAAGCTTACATCAGACCTGAGTCACTCATATCTAAACCATGTTCCGTACCGGCGTAGTAGTCAATCTATTATATAACCACTTATCCGTAAGCTCACATCAGACTCGAGCCACTCATATCTGAACAATATTCCACATTTTTGTGGTATCTGATCCATCACATAATTGATTGTCCGTAAGCTTATATCTGACTCGAGCCACTCATCTCAGAATAATTATATATTCCTTATCCCTCTTAACATATGTTAGTATGTTTCTTGTGTAGTTATCTTACAAGATAATAAAGATAAGTACACATTGATAATCACAAGTGCACACCACAATCACAAGTCATATTAAGACGGACTTCAATAATTTAATAGCTTATTTATACAAGTATTGTCAAGCTAACAAGTTTCAATCATAGTCTATGTCTGAAGACCAATCATGTATGCTTTATCAACTTATAACACATACAAGTGACTAATAAAAGTCTAACTCTAAATAAACCATAACCTACCTTAACTAAATAACTTGAACTTCACGTGAGCCTTTCCTGTCCTCAAAGCCTCGGAACGCTCAAAGTCTAAAAATATCAATGCAAGAGTATTTTAATCATCTACTCTTCAAATAATAATTTTGAGAATTTAAACCCACCTAATTCTACCCTTTTCAAGGTTTAAACCATTACCCAAGGGTTAATTCATCATAGTATAGTTCTCCAATGATCACATCATCCTAAAATGTGGAGTTTCTACTCCATTAACCCCCCTCCCTGAGCAGTTTTTATGCTAAATGTATCATCTTTATTGGACTCTAGGTCCCAAAATACCACAATTATGTGTTAGAGCATCTAATTCCATCCTAAAAAGTATTAATTGAGAACTTAGAAGCATAAGAAATGATAATTACACCCACCCATTTATTTTTCCATAGTGCTCACAAGTTCTAGGGTTCTAACCAACAATCCACCATTAAAGTCATCCCCATCGATTCTAGGGTGTTAGAGGATTAGTAGATGAAATAGTTGACGAGGTAAACGTACCTTGAAAAAGAAATCTACCCTAGCCTTAGAAAAATTGCCTCATAGGTTTCTGGAACAAATTTTGTGGTTATGAGGGTGAAAAATTCAAAATAACTGACTTAAGGGCAAATTTGGTTTCGCGTCGACCGTTGCAGCTGTCGATATTTTTGCTACAACAGTCCCTCCATGGCAACCAATGTCTTGCTATAGTGAGACCTAGCTTTATCTCTGACCCCGTTATGGTGGAACTCTAATCGCTACGACGCTCTCGCTGTAGCAAAAAATCCACCACTACAGTGGTGCCTCATTAACCAGAATCTCGAAAAAATTGTACGTAGTTTTATTTTACAATACAAATATTATTTCAAGAGACCACAACACAAAACAGATGTGCAAACTACTATAAAAAACTATTATGAACTCACTCGTAGTGTCAGAATTCCCTCGAAAGTCTAGTTCACTAGGTCACTCCCTAACGAAATACAACACATCACAATAATGCACAAATCACCATGATTACACAAAAGTTTCAATTTTAAACCCTCCCTCTTTGAGTTTTATTAGCTCAATTTTATTACGGAGATTCTAACAAGGGTACTATGGTGCTAATCACTCCATAATGATAGGACAAATCATTACAACCTCCCAAGACATTCCCTATTTTGTGCCTGACATCCTTAGACATCCAGTGTAAAGAGATGTTCCAAAGTTGAACTCACAAATTACATATATTAAACGCGGGAAAATCATTCTTTAATTCTAGTTTCTGAGGGTGAATATTAAGGAGATATTTGTCATACAACCATAGGTACCAAATAACACTTTATCCATACTTTCTTTGTCCTTAAAGATGAACTGAAACAAAAATTACACCCGACTTCCTTCATTTGCAAACATGTTGGGTTTCCCCAAGCCAAAGGCATAGTGTTCTTGATGCCTTGAAAATTTACTCTTTTTTTTAATCATAAATCACCTTGCCAAAAAGACTTACCTCACAATCCTTCACACTAGACATGATATCTGGAAGTTCAATTGCCACAACCTCATGTTCTTCCTTTGTAAGAATAAATTGATATAGTCGTTCAATAATTTCTTCTTCCATTTTGAATTATAGGGTTCGCTCTAATTGAAATTGATTTAGTACTATCAGTAGCTTAATTGCAGTGAAATATGAAGCTTTTTGATAGTCAAAACTTGTTTAGGGTTTAGTAAGAGAAAGGAAATTTTAGAAATTGAGGAATTAAATATGCGTAAAGTGACGGGTTGATTGGCTTACTGTTAGAAATGCTTGATAATTGAGGTTTGAGAAGGTAATTTCAAGGTGATTATATCTGGATTTATGTAGGAAGCGTATTAATCAAAATTGAACCCCACTAAAGAGGAAAACTCTCATTATCAGAGAGAGAACCCACAGTCGGTGAGAAGGGATGCTATGCTCTTTTATCTACTAGCCCCTTTATAAATAGCTAGACTTCAAGGCATTACTACCACAGTAAAATGAAGTAATAAAATTATTTTCATATTATATTTTTCCAAAAGACACTAATGAAAGTGGTCCTAGCAAATAAATATCATTTAATTCACGGATTAAATTATTTGAGAATTATAATTTTTGGACTAACTTATTCCACCTTCCAGCGTACCAAACGAACACTTAGGAATCGTTTGGTGCGCGAAATAAGAAGGAATATCCTAGAATTAAGCATGAGATAAATTTATACTTCGTTCAATTAACGATATAAGTTTATATCGTTAATCAAATGCAATATAAATTTTATTTCAGGCTTTAATCCTGGGATATCCCACACAATTATCTCATTCAACTTGAAATTATATTATTCCATTTATCACGTGAGATAAGTTAGTCTAAAAATTATAATCTCAAAATAATTAGTTAGTGTTTACTCAAAAAATGGTACAATTGAATTTGTTATGAGGTAAAGAACACGCGAATTGATTTGACTTGTAAAATAGAGATTAAGTAAATACATTATTTGGTGAGTGTATAAAGAACAACAAAATAATTAAATAAGCGAACAGATCACTAAAATCAAAGTGTTATTGCTCCAAATGTAGTTTCAGCGATAACTTTAAGCGTCAATTCCAGGATCGTAGGTTTCAATATGAATGTTCTTTTTGAATCCGCCTTAAATGAGAAAATGGTGAGGGGTAAGCTTTGAGTTGAGAAATGTTAATATAATACCTTGTACATTCAAAATTTCAACCCTTTACAAGTGAATAGTTCAGCTATTTATAGGCAATAAGTAGAGTACATTAGCCAATAAAATTGCTCAGCTTGATCCTTATAGTACATCGTCCAATCGAAATGCTTTATTAAGGCATACCGTTATGCGTATCGACTGTAAACCCACAACTATTGGTGGAATCCTATTCGAACTAGCTGACGTGTTGTCTCTTCTTTCTTCTAACATGACTTTGGACCACGAGTTCCTACCTTTATTAAAAGAATCTCTAGTTGGCATGCCGTTTTAATATGGAAGTGGCCGGTGTCAGATATATAGTGATTCCGATTGCTATTACAGGTGAATCTTCGAAGATGACTTTTCTCCAAAGACTTTATTCAACTCATTCTTTAATATTTTTCTAATGCCATCCGTCTTCATCCTACGCGACCATATTTTTACAATAATTTTCCTCGTATATTTAGTTCGCGTACCAAACGACCCCTTGGTATTTTACCAAAGCTTCGGAAGGAGAAAATGAATAAATTTCATAGTATTATGTTTTTCCACAATGTAATTACATCATTTAATTAAATTTCAGAAAATTCAACATTTATGTCAAAAAGGAGAAAATGAATAAATTTCAGCAATAATTTAATTTAATTGATGAAGAACAACAATATTGATTGAAATGAAAGCTAAGCTTTGATCAAAAGGCAGATAACTACGACGGCGAATGCACTGTGTTTTGTCACTTTACCCCATTCGTCCCCACCGGCACCGGGCATTCTAAAACCCTTGAGGAGTTTTTCTTTCAAACTTTGCTATAAATGATTCCATAAACAATAGCAGATCTCATTGAGAAGCGCAATCAATCGGGAGCGATTTCTGAATTAGCTAATGGCTACACAGAATCAGACTCCGAATATAAATATGGATCAATTCGACGCCTATTTTCGGCGAGCTGATTTGGATCAGGATGGTCGGATCAGTGGACCTGAGGCCGTTGCCTTTCTCAAAGGCTCAAATTTGCCCCAGCCAGTCCTCGCTCAGGTTATTTGATTTTTGCATTTCTTTTATTTTTATTTTTTATATATACCTCCCTTTTATTCCTTAGCGCCAATGAGAAGAAATACAATCCATTTAATTTTTCCACAAGCTGGCCCTGTTTCAATTCGCTTAAATTTGAACTCTTCTACATAGCGATGTAGCATGAAGTTCACGTGATTGCGATGTACTTCGAATTCATTTTTCTTGCTCTATTTTTTGAAGTGCGTTAGGTGTATTGGTTGGATTAGGAATTCGAGTTACATGGGCTAGCTAAGTAGGAACTAGGAAGATTTGGAATATTTCAGTATCATTTGATGTGCTAAACCTCAATACCAAACTAATGGTGTTAGCTGTATGAATTTTCTATGCCAATTCCGCTACGTCGGGGCACAGTACAGTCTCAGTTGAAATTTATGAAATCACCCAAAGGCTGTTTTATACTGTCTTCACTTAAACCAAGTGATGGATTCAATCTCGACCAATAGCAGATCTCCTCTCTCGAGCAGTGGCGGAGCTAGGATTTTTGTCAAGGGTGTTCATACTTTTAAGACAATGGATGGGTGAAAAAAGAAAGAAAATACTTTGCTAATTAGGTGATAATAAATACTTCTTCCTAGTAATGAACTGTGTTATTCTCGTATGACTCTTGTATGTTTATTAATTAATTTATACTAAAAAAATAAAAAAAAATCTCTTAATCTTTTGTGGCAACAAATACTAAAAGAAAATTAATTAGTAATTGCCTCAACTATAGTTGTCAATAATATTGTGAACCATATTGAAGAAGAAGAAGACGACTTACAAAGTGAAGTTGGTTGGTTGATGCAGAGAAACCACAATTTCCACTCAACATAATCAATAGCTGAAAATTTCAAAGATCACCCTTCTTCCTGTTCATATCAACTTAATCAACTATCCAAAAAAAATATCAAAACAGAAACTTATAAAATATTAGTGAATAAACTAAAGAAGGTGAAGTAGGACAAATATGTTAAGTGGTAATTTCATAGAAACATAGAAATATGTTCACTGGTAATTACAATTGCACTCGATGACACTTCATCCCTTGAAATATTTTTATAATACACTCATTAGAAACATCTTTAAATACTCTTTTCTCTACCTAAGGCACTATGCAACCATCTAAGAATTCATCGTCCATTCGATTCCGCAAGTCATTCTTGATAAACTTCATTGCCGAGAAAGCCCTTTCAACTGTTGCAGTGGCAACGGGTAGAAGCAAAGCAAACTTCACTAGAAGAAATACAAGAGAATAGTTCAAATGCTTCTTTGTCTCAACCAACTTTCTTGAAAGTTCCCCAAGTCCACCTAAATTGGGGAACTTTTTATCATTATCACGAACATCCATAATGTAATTAACAAGTTGATTCTCAAGATTCCTCAAGTTGAATCCATCAAAGTCATCAGGATATAATTCAGTCATTTTCACCATCTTCTGTATGTCAAAACTAGAAAATGAATCAATTGGATTCAAGAAAGCTATTCCATTGAGCAAATCACTTGTCACTTCATTGAAACGGTCATTAAGTTCTTGTAACTGTCAATCAATAATTTTATAGAACACATTCACACGATAATGGTGCAAAGTAGTATAATCAACTACTTTACGTCGTGATCTCCCAGAGTTAGCATATGGAGCATCATAATTGGGTAATGAAATATTATGCTTGATACAAAATGCATCTACTTTTTCCTTGAGTGAATCCCATCCAATATTTTTTTTTAAAAGAGGATCCCATTCATTATCTCTTAAAGCTTGCAACCTTTTCTTTGCCACCTTTACAAGAATCATGGCTTTGCAATATCCTGCTCCTTTTTCTGTAATGACACATTAAGATCATATGTGATTCCTAAAACATCAGTCATCAAATGCAATAAGAAAATAGTGTCAAACGTTTGACAACTTCTGAGAAATCCCGATGCACTAGCTCTTTCTTCCGAAGTACTTGCATTTTCAACAAGAGTATCAAGTACATCAACAATAGAGGCAAAGCTACTAATAAAGTTTCTAAATGACTTGTAGTGAGATCCCCAATGAGTATCACCTGCTTTAATAAGACCAAGTTCTTGATTCAAGCCTCTACCCATTTCTAGTTCACCCATATCCAATGCCTCTCAAAGTTTTTCTTTTTGAGATTCTCGAAATTCATCCACACGTTTAAAAGAAGCTCCCAACACATTTAAAATATTTAAAACCAACAGTACAAGTTCTCCCACTTGAACACACTTTTTAGAAACCGCGACAAGAGTGAGTTGAAGTTGATGAGAAAAACAATGAACAGAATGAGCCGATCTACTTTCTTGTCTAATCAACGTTTTAAGACCACCTAGTTCACCTTGCATATTGCTTGCCCCATCATAACATTGCCCACGTACATAAGATAAAGTCAAAGAATGGTGAGCAAGTACATTCATAATTGCTTTCTTTAAAGACAAAGCACTAGTATCTTTAACATGAACAAGTCCAATAAATGCCTCTATTACAAATCCCTTTTTGTCAACATATCGTAAGAAAATAGCCATTTGCTCTTTGCGTGACACATCTCTAGATTCATCAACCAATAGAGCAAAGTAGTCACTATTTAGATCCTCTATTATAGCTTTAATTATTTCAATCTTGCACGCAGTCACAATGTCTTTTTGGATATCATGAGAAGTCATTTTATTATTTTTTGAAGCTTTTTCTAACACGTAAGGTTTAATTTCATCACATCTAGGCGCATACCAGGAAAGAACTTCAAGAAAATTACCCTTGTTCAATGACGATTCACTCTCATCATGACCGCGAAGTGCCAAACCTTCATTCAAGAGAAGTCTTACTACATTGATTGAAGCATTTAAGCGAACCCAATATTCATGCTTACTTTTATCATCCAACTTGTAAAATGCAGCCTGAATGGATTGTTCTTCTCGCATTAGATCTTCACACTTTCTTTTGGATTGATTATAAACGCTATTCGGTGGACCAATATGTGTAGCAAAGCTATCCTTTCTATGCCAATTCTTAAATCCTTTAGTCGAAAACACATTTCCACCACCTTGATGAATGCTTCCACCTTGAAATAAATAACAAGGCAAACAATAAGCTGCATCTGCACTTATACTATATTCCAACCAATCAGGATATTCATCAAACCATGCCGAAACAAAACGACGTGGGGTTCCAAAAAAGTCAGTTTGAGGGAACTGATGAGTCCGAGGTTGGCAAGGACGTTTTAGAATGTATGCCCTCCTTACCTCATCACGAATATTTGGAAGATAACTCAAAATTGGAGGTCTTTCAGCCGGATCACTCTTTAGATTATTTACATCAAATTCTTATCTCCGGAAAGAGTGAAATGGTATTTCTATTTGGTCGACATTTTCATCTCGTTGTAGTTGATTTTGATTTTGAGATGCCGTACTTGATTTTGGTACTTTACGATAATATTTTTCCAAGCTCATTGAAACCCCAAACTGAAATAACAGTCAAAGCACATCACACTTATTAAAAATCATACATACAATACAAAAGTAAAAAATTCTTGAAACTAAGTTATCTGTTATCAATTTTGTGAACAAGTGATCATAAGTTATTTACTAAAAGAAACTAAAATATGAAATTACTCTGTCCAAAGCAAAAAATATGCACAAAAATAATTTCAAAAAAAAAAAAAAACTAAAAGACTCAAGAATACCTTTTCTGCTCTTCACAAATCACACCGCAATGGTTATTGCGGAATAAATATAAAAGCGCCTCCGAACTTGTTAATCGCAGTGGCAACAATGATGTAAAGATCAAAAAAGTGGCTTGAATAATTGATTTTGACTGAACTGAGAAGGAGAAGCAAAGAAGGGTCAAGGGTTTTTTACGGAAGGGAGAAGACAGAGAATTAGAACTGAAGGGTAATTGGGTATTGGGTAATGGGTAAAGGGTTTTAATTTAATTGACTTTTTTTATTTTTTAATATAAAAGGACAAAAGAAAACTTTTGGTTTTTTTAATTAATAAATACAAAGTGAACTTTTCATTTTTTGCATTAACTTAAAGTGAAGCTGACTTTTTCTTTTTCTTTTTAACATCCTATATACCCGAAAAAAATTTCCGACGAAGGGTGTTCATCTGACCACCCATGGGTGGTTGTAGCTCCGCCCCTGCTCTCGAGGAGCCTATTTGCTTTCCTTTTCTCTCTTTACCATGTGTTTCTCTTTCCCGGTTCTTCCAGCAACTGCAAGCTTTGGTTCTACAGTCATTGTTGGCAATGGTCATTATCACGGGACACCTTTATGGGAATTGAATAACCTGATTCAATCTCTTGAGATTTGTGCTTCACATGTTGGTTCCCTGTACATGATGTTGGCTGCTTCGTTTTGTCGTTGCAATACTAGCTGTAATTTTTAAGATCATTTTAGCTGCAAATTTTGTCGCACTATAGTATATAGGGGGTGTCCTGAGATGGAATACATGGTTGTTGGGGAAAAAGTTTTAAGTTTTGGCAGTTAGTATACTGAACCAGTTTTCAGGAGCTTGAGCATTAACATTATGAATGTGGGGTAATAGATGCTGAAAAGTTTCTTGAAGTGGTGAGATGAAAATGTTTACATGAACTGACACAACCATAGGCCCTAACTTGCTCAGACTCGGTGCGGGTGTCCACTATCGATGCACATCTTGAGGTCGGATCCTTCATGATATGAATTTTAAAGTTCGGGGATACGGATCCGGGCAAGGATATGGGTGCGGCATTCAACTAAAAATAATTCAAATATCTTAAAATAGAGTTATAAAAATATTCCTAAATTCTGGTGGACTATTTGGAAGGAAACAAATGCGCGAATTTCTTTTTTTTGTTGTAACATGGCTATTTCAAATGATATAGAGACCATGATTGATTTCTCAAGTTCATTGCACATTCAACAATAATGTTAACCTGTAAATATCTTTAAAGCACCTTCTGGTTGTTGAATTTTTAATACAAATATCTTTTAATGATAAAAATGATATATGCCTAAATTATGATTTCACCTTAGCTTTTGTTTTGATTTAAAAACTCATTGTATGCGGCACTGAAAGTGAAGAGTCCGAGCAACTTAGACCATCGCTATGTTTTGATAATTTGATACCTTCCGTTTCAATTCTAATAATACATGCAAAATAACAGTGGTCCACAAACTGATATTGAAGGAAGAGATCACTGGCGTATTGAGCCCAGGAACTAGTTAGTAAAATATATTAGAGCTACTTGAGAAGAGGAAAAAGAGTAGCAAATAGCTTTATGGTTCAGCCTGTGCTTGATGCACCACGTCTTTATATTCCAGCGGGAGTTGTATTAATTAGCTCTACAATAAATATGCTGCTTGCCAAAAGTCAGATATAGATATCAAGTTCAACATAGTCAAGATGGGGAAGAAGTAGTTTATAGTCTCTGTGACTCTTGTTAGATATCTGGAGCTATCGATCTCCTATTATTTTCTTAAAACTAAACTTCACATTTCTTTTTCTATATGTAGATATGGACATATGCTGATCAAAGTCGTACCGGCTTCCTTAGTCGCCAAGAATTTTATAATGCTCTCAAGCTTGTTACGGTGGCACAAAAACGAGAGTTGACTCCAGAAATAGTGAAGGCTGCACTATTCACTCCAGCTTCAGCCAAAATTCCTGCTCCCCAAATAAACCTTGCAGTCATACCAGGTCCTCAACCAACTAATAAGGTTGGTTCTACTGTTCCTCCAGTTAGTGGTGCTACTCCAACAGCAGCTCAAACTTTTGGCGTTAGGGGTCAACAAGGCTTACCAGCTCAGCAAAGTTACGTGAGGCCTCCTAGGCCCTCAAATCCTAGCCCTGGTTTCCAATCTCAACCAAATGTTTCCAGTCAAGGAATGCTAGTTGGAAGTGCTATTGCAGCTTCTCGCCCTCCCAGTTCCACTGATTCGCTTGCTGGTCGGAATGGTGGCTCACAAGCAGGTGCCAGTTCCCAAGCTCCTAATACAAGTGTCAGTTATAGAAGTCAGGATGCTTTTGGTCTTGCTGTATCGACACCTTCTGCACAACAAACCCAACAAGCAACCACGTCATCAGTGCAACCAGATCTATCAAAATCAAATGATGCAACTTTGCCGCATGGTAACCTGCCTGATGCCAAAGTTCCTAAAGCTGTTTCAGTCGCAGGAAATGGATTTCCATCGGATTCACTCTTTGGAGATGTTTTTTCAGTTGCATCAGTTCCACCAAAGCAAAGCTCCGCACCAACTATATCTTCAGTTAGCAGCTTAGCAGTTTCATCAGCCACAGACCGAGCATCTACAGGTTCCCAACCTCCTGTAAAGGTTAACTCAGTTGATTCGCAGTCTACACTTCCTCAGCAGCCGGTACACCAGCATCAGCAAGCTCACTTGACTCCGAGACCGAACCTACAGGTCCCAGTGCAGAGCTCTGCTGCAAATGCTAGTGCAGCTAGAAATTCTCTTCCTGGCCAGCCTCAGCTTCCGTGGCCAAGGATTACACAGTCTGACTATCAGAAGTATAGCAAAGTATTTATGGCAGTGGACACAGACAGGGATGGAAAAATTACTGGCGCAGAGGCGCGGAGCTTGTTTCTAAGTTGGAAGCTGCCCCGAGGTGCGATTTGCTGTCTTTGATTTAGCTTTGAGATTCAATGTACCTTCTGTTAGATCCTTCTCGTTACTAAGAGTAAGCACTTAGGTTTGCTATATGCCTCTTGAACTTTTTCTTGAATTCAAAATGCCAGCTCAAACTTCAGCAAATGGTGTAATTCTATCCTTTTCTAGACTTTAAGTTTATTTCTCTTATTAGTTTTTCCTTTTCTCTTGATATTTACACTTGTCTTAGGTACAACTTTGAAGTTGAGGTTGGTGTAGGAGAGAGTTCAATTATGTCTGGAGCATATAGCGTGCGTTAGTAATAGTTGTATTATATTGTGTTGGTGGCGGTTCATAACCTTACTCATAGGATAAACTTACGTATAAGAAGTGATAGATTTTAGAACTCAGTTGATGGAGAGTATATTCCAATTGAAATGCCTATAGATGTCAGAAGAAAAATCTGAAGGGAATATGTACGGTAACATATGAATACAAGATACACCTTTTAGGTGTCAAATATATTACACAATATTTGTATAAGCTGAAGAATATCTAGTTTATTAACTTAACTCTTCAAATATTCTTAAAGTTACCAAGTTCAAAAAAAAAAAAAACTCTTCAAATATTCTTTTTTCCTTAAAAATAATTTATTTCTCTATTTTCTATTTCTAACAATAACACTATACTTCTAACACACCTCTCAAACTCAAGGTTAGGGAAATTAATTTGAGTTTGCTTATATAGAAAAACACACATTCAGAGTTGAAACGTTGTAGGAATCTCGCTGGAAAGTTTTAGTTGTTGAAATCTCATGGAAAAAATTAAAATTTCTAGAACCTTGACGAAACTTTTGCTGTCAGATCATTGGTTGGCGTATTAGTAGGATGAAATCAGTGTCGTTGGCATTATCATGGAGAAATAGGCATGGCGCTGTTGGAACAAGAAGAACAAATTAAAAATAAAAAGTACCAAAAGTTCTCTATATTTTCCAAAGGCACTAAAAATAGGGCTAAAGGACTTCTAGAAAGCGGAGGACCTAAAGTAGACATACTAACATGGCTAAAACATACTCCCAACTAATCTTTTGTGACAGTGAACATACTCCCAACTAACTGATATCGCCTATATAGATCTTTTTTTTCCCCATTATGCCCTATTTTTCGCTAAGTCTGCTTAGATTCTAAGAAAATGTAGGTTTTTGGAGACAATTTTCTTTTATGTGATTTTAGGTCTAACTTATCCTCTTTTTAACATCTTCATTTACCATAATCTCACACCTACCAACCGGTATATCCGGAGGTCGATGCAGGATATGACCAAATCATCTCAAGCGGCTTTCTCTCTTTTTGTCCTCAATGTGTACTACTTGCACCTTCTAGAAATGCACTTTTAGTCTTATCTAATCTTGTATGATCGCACATCCCTTTTAGCATCCACATCTCTACGACACTCATTTTGTGGATGTGTTGGACAATCACCAAAAATAGGCGTGTTGCAGCCTCAACAATTACTACAATTAGGCTTATCGTCATGTGGACGACCATTGAATGTGAGATTGGTTCCATTAGAACGGTCATCGAAAAGAGGAATAAATTGTAAAAAAAGAGAACTTTGGCAGGAGCCGTGACACAAGGTTTCCACACTTGTTCGTGCAAGTCACTTAAGTCTGCCAAAATCGTAGAGGTATTAATATGTGAGGAAATAAGAGAAGATAATATAATATATATATATATATATATATATATATATATAAATTACTTGACGAATACAAGACTCGTTAGTTATAAGTGTCAACTACAATACACATGGTTTTTTCAATTGTGGATAATGTTTAACTTAAGAACCTAGCTTTTTTAAGTATTCTAATCCTAATACACTGGCACCTTTCTTCTAATAGAAACGATAAATGACTGATCATCACAATTTTTACGATCGATGGACGCTCCATATAGTTATCTCCAAAAGTACTGGTCACTCCATGTGAACTTTTAATTGTCTATATTGAATAACTTGAACCAACTAGGTTATCAATTTATCATAACTTTGTATTTTTATATAGAAAATATTGGACATCCCCTAACTTTTAGTATTCTAATTGTAAAATTCTAACACTGGCACCTTACTTCTATTAGAAATGATCTTATCCCAATATATAGTGACACTGCAGCCTGGTGCACTAAGCATCCAACGTTCACGCAGGGTCCGGGTAAGGGATGCACTCCTAAGGGGTGTGATGTAGGCAACCTACTCTGATGCAAGTTAGGATATTTAGCTGATCATAGTTTCGCTCTATGAATGGCGATATTCAAATATATGTGGAACTTTTTACAACTAGTGATAAACAGTTTACGCAACTAGATCTCAACAAGTCTTGATACTCATAAATCATAATGAAGAAGATAATTCACTTTTATACTTATGATAAGATCGAAATAACGTATACTTAATACTTTATTAGTTGAATTTATGTACTTGAACAGTTCTTATAGAAAAAATGGTGAAGGGCCAAATATACTCGTGTACTATCAGAAATAGTTTAAATATACCCCTCGGTATACTTTCGGTTCAAATATACCCTTGTACTATTAGAAATAGTTTAAATATACCCCTCGGTATACTTTCGGTTCAAATATACCCTTGTACTATTAGAAATAGTTTAAATATACCTCTAATTATACTTTCAGTCCAAATATATCCTTTTCGATATACTTTGGGTCCAAATATACCTCCTCCCCCCCCCCCCCCCCCCAAAAAAAAAAAATAAAAAAATAAAATTATACCTTTATGCTGATTTACCCTTATTTTTGACACCCAGACATTTAAACCATCTCAATTCCCTCCACTTTTAAGTTTTTTTCTTGTCATCTTCTCTTTTTTAATGATCCGCTTCTCATTAATCCACACTCTTTAAAGTCTTTGCTCCACCTATTTCTGAATACTTTTTCGTTGACATTAATGATCAGTTTATCAGTATAGGAAATTTTTTCCTGCATTTATATATGGTAATCTTCCTTAGCTGATTATTTCAAGTATACGTTTTAAGATCTGATATTAGACCACAAGATGATGACAGAAAGAAAATAATTTTTCTTATATATCAAAAATTTCCTGTAAAGAAGTTTATCCGCCGTGAGGCCAAGGAAAGATTTAGATGATAGGGGTATAAATTATGAATATGTGTATTGTTTTTTGTATGAATCGAGGAAGTGAGTTGGGGATGGATTAAATGAGTGAGTTTGTAAAGTGAATCGCGCAAATATTTACATTTGGTGATGAGTTATTTTTATTTTAAAGCTCATCACGTGGTCGTTTGTAAAAATAAGGGTAAATAACCTTTATAAAAAAACTGGGGGGGGGGGGGGAGGGGTTAAATCAACATAAAAGTATAATGAGGGGTATATATATAACTGGAGGGGTATATTTGGACCCAAAGTATATCGGGAGGGGTATATTTGGACTGAAAGTACAATAAGGGGTATATTTAAACTATTTCTAATAGTGTAGGGGTATATTTGGAACCAAAGTATAACGAAAAAGGTATATTTGAACCAAAAGTATAACGAGGGGTACATTTAAACTATTTCTAATGGCACAGGGTATATTTGGCCCTTCTCCATAGAAAAAAACGTTTATGTACTTGAAGAGTGTAGGAATACTTTTTAAGGGGTTGAAAGCATTTTGTGTATACGAGAGAACCACCTATGGTATTTGAGGTTGCATGGATGATTGGATGTTATTTGTGGAGAATCATGCATGTTTTTGTCTAGAATTCGTACAATTTATGTACTACACTAATACGGAGATCCCCATTACGTATAAAGAGTTTAGTAAAAAGACATTCTACCTGTGCTAAATGTCCTCTTATCAGACATGTCCTCACTGATGGATTGAGCCTGTTGTCATCTGCAGATTAGTTACTGTAAGAAGTTACCTTGCTGTAAAGAATCTTAAGGTCATAATAGTAGTACTCCTTCCATCCATTGATCAAATTTTACATATTGGACACCGGGAGGAGTTCCCAATCATATTTCTAGAGATAAAAGAAAACAACTGTTTTACTTTGTATGTAGAGTTGATTCTGTAGACACTGCATAATTACTTGTTATAAGTTTGACGAATATAACAAGTAAAGTTGTTGACGTTTCACTGGCTTATATCATAGAAAACCTGGTGTAATTCACACTGTTGAGCACCTTACCGTGGGTGAATTTGTAAATAAGCTGCAAATGGATGCGGAAAAAGTGGGGCTTGAGGATAACAACCTTGATAAAAAAACCTTTATCTTAAGTTACGCAAGACAGATTTGGACCTTGTATGCTATTGAAGTGACTAAAAATCTGTAACTCACTGCAACTACCATAATTGCTTCTAATACCATAAAAGACAAATATGAAATATAATTTATGATAATAAGAAAGCTGTCTTATAGAGTATAAACAGGCACATAATGGAAGTCAGCAACTACATGTCTTCCTTGAATAAAGAAGTTCATGTTTGGCGTTATTTCTTTAGGCTTCCAAAGACTTTACAGTTTCCATTCTACAGCTAGTAGATTTTGCAACAAGTACTGACAATTATAGTAAATAGTAGTCGTAGAGCATACAGTATCGAAAAAGAAAAAAGAAAGAGAAAAAAGTAGTGGTAGAGCATATCATTCTCACTTCTTTGAGAATCATGGCTACAATTGTTTTGAGGCATTGTATCTGCTTTGTCACAATGCTAAGCTGTTGGTCAATTGGCACTTTGTGACATTGTTTGTACAACCTACTTAGAGAGTGAGAGTGTGATAGCATGTCTCTTACTCTTTTGAGAATCTTTCCTATAATTATCTTAGATTGTCTTGCTTTCTATCTGAAGGCCAAGCTGGTGTTTACTTAGTACTTTGAGACATTAATGCAGTTTGTTTTTGGTTTCCCAGAGGTCTTAAAACAGGTGTGGGATTTATCAGATCAAGATAATGATAGCATGCTTTCTTTGAGGGAATTCTGCATTGCACTCTACCTGATGGAGCGACACAGGGAAGGTCGCTCTCTTCCTTCAGTCCTTCCAGCTAATCTTATCTTTGATGAGTCACCATTGCCTGCTCCTGGTCAGCCTGCAGTATCACATGGTGCGACAGCTTGGAGAGACACACCAGGTATATTTCATCCTTTTTATACTATGCTCATACATGCCTTGGACATGGCTTGTGAGCCAATAATGTACACGGGCATATGGAAAATTTATTCGTTAAATAACATATTACTTTGCCCTTCGCACTTTATAAAGAGTTACAATGAGATATTCATATTGGTTTGGATTATTATTAATTTACTAAATTTGAATAACTAATATGAGTAAATATACAGGGATCTTTATCAGTATTATCAGGAGACACAAACTAATTTGGGGCTAAAATTCCTTGATAGAATGGACTGGAGCTTGTTCTCAGTTTTATGGTAGTGTTATAGTTGTATTTATCTTTTTTTTCTACCATAAGTTTTAGCCTTTAGGCCTCGTCTACTAGTGCAGGAAAAATGGATCAAAAATCAAGTATCCGTCCAACTTGCTCAATTAAAAGCAGATTGGAATTTGGATAATTGATTTATGAAAAACAGATTAAAAATGTTCTCCAATTTTTTCATGTTTGGAAAACATCTTCTTTAGGAAAATAAGTTACTTAGAAATGAGGAAAATGACTTCCCTGATGGATGTAGAGAAAACAAGTTCCACAAATGGCATTATACATTAATTATCTCCTCCCATCCTCCAACACACTCCACCCCACCCCACCTTCATAGTTCCCTCCCTACCAACCCCACACCCCTACCCCCTACCTCCAATACCTATAGTGTTTGCCTAGACTAGATACAATTGTTTTTGGGATAATATTTTTAGTTTACATACCAAACACAAGATAATAAATAAGAAAATTACTTATTTCCCAAAATAGCATTTTCCATGGAAAACATTTTCTGTCATTCCAAACACACCCTATATCCATATGACCCCCTAATAAAATGGATAAACAATGGGTGGAAAATGGATAACAAGCAATGGAAATTGATGATCCAGGATACTGCAGTTGCAGTTCCCATGAATCCAGGAATGCAGATGAATTAAGGACCTCTCTTCTTAGAAAATTGTTGTAGTATTAGGGATGCTACTAACTGGAGTGTGCACCATAGACATAAAATATGTGGGGATGCTACTAAAATCTGGCATGACAATGATTGCCTTTAGTTGTTCATGAGAGACAGTTGCCCCTGACTTTCAATTGGAGCCTGATACAGCATGACACCTCATCAGCTCTTTTTCCTGTTGAACATAGGAGTCAAATATAGGAGTATGCATCCTCAACAGAAGGAAAGGGAACTTTCCCCTGATATAATCGTACTCTTGGTTCAAACCAGTCGGAAAATCATACATTTTTTTCTTTCAGTCAATTGTTGAAAGGGAATTGCATCATCAGTATGATTCGCTTAGAAATCCTGGTGATTGTCAATTTCCTGCCATAACCACTTAACTCGGAATAATAATAAGTGATAGTCAACTCACTTTGCTTAGCGGCATGAATTTATTTCAGACCTCAAAGATCTGGGAATCACTACCTTGCATGAGTAAGTGCGCTTAGTTGAATTCCAGATCTTTCCAGCAATATCAAGCAATAAATACTGCTCTCAGCAAGAGAAGGAAAATAAACTTTGCTAAGAACTTGAACCCTGATCTGATCATGCAATTGGTTCAAACCATCCAAAAAATTATATATTCTTTCCTTTTCAACCAATTGTTAAAAGAAAATTGCATCATTGGTACACTTCACTTGGAGATCCTAGTAATAGTCAATCTCCTGTCATAACCCACTTAACTCGGAATAATAATCAGTGATAGTCAACTCACTTTGCTTAGTGGCATGAATTTTACTCCCTCCGTTTTAATTTGTTTGTCCTATTTTGACTTGACACGGAGTTTAAGAAAGTAAAGAAGACTTTTGAATCTTGTGGTTTTAAATTAAAGATACGTCAAATGTACCAAAATGCCCTTTAATCTTGTGGTCTTAAACATGCCATGTGGAACGTTGGAATTAAAGAGCTTCTAAAAAGGGAAAGAGACATTTTTTTTTGAAACAGACTAAAAAGGAAAGTAGAACAAACAAATTGAAATGGAGGGAGTATTTCAAATCTCAAAGATCCATAAGGGTTGATCAACCCTTATGGAGAAGCTGAGAAAGTGAAGAAGTACAAGACCCCTACATTATCTGCCGTTGCTGTTGAGAAAGGACTAAGGAAGGGTGATGAAACTTTCCTTGCTGCCTTGATTGAAGTCAAGCCGGACGTGAAGGTTGAGGCGCCTGATTGTGTGGCACAATTGCTGAAACAGTATACTGATGTGATGCCGCCGGAGTTTCCTAAAATGCTGCCGCCAAGGAGGGATATTGATCATAAGATCGAGTTGCTGCCAGGATCAATAGCCCCTGCCCAAGCTCCTTATCGGATGGCTCCTAAAGAGTTGGCTGAATTGCGGAAACAGTTAAATGAATTGCTTGATGCCGGACTGATTCATCCTTCTTAGGCTCCTTATGGTGCTCCTCTTTTGTTTCAAAAGAAGCAAGACGGATCGTTGAGGATGTGTGGATTATCGAGCTTTGAACAAGGTGACAGTGAAGAACAAATATCCAGTTCCTCTTGTGCAGGATTTGATAGACAAGTTGAGCAAGGCAGGTTTACCAAGTTAGACCTTAGGTCAGTCTATTGGCAGGTTAGGATAGTGGTGGGTGATGAGCCTAAACCTACGTGTGTAACTAGGTATGGCTCATATGAATTTCTTGTAATGCCATTTGGGTTGACAAACGCCTCGACAACTTTCTGCAATCTAAAGAATGATGTGTTGTTTCAGTACCTTGACGACTTTGTTGTAGTCTACTTAGACGACATTGTTATTTATAGCTGGTCTCTTTATGAACATGTTAGACATTTGAGTGTAGTGTTGTCTCGTTTGAGGGAGTACAAACTCTATGTTAAGATGGAAAAGTGTGAGTTTGCCCAAAAAGAATTCAAGTTCCTAGGGAACTTGGTAAGTCAGAATCAAGTGTGAATGGATCCGACAAAGGTGCAGGCCTTTGTTGATTGGCAGGCACCAAACGCTGTCAAAGATTTGAGATCATTTCTGGGTTTGGCTAACTATTATCACAAATTTGTTGTTGGATATTCAAAGAAGGCAGCATCCTTAACAGATTTGTTGAAGAAAAATGTTAAGTGGGCTTGGTTGGGAAAGTGTGAAGCGGCGTTCCAATCATTGAAGGAGGCCATTGCTTCATAGCCGATATTGAAGCTGCCTGATTTTGAGTTGCCATTTGAAGTGCATACTGATGCTTCCGACAAGGCTGTTGGGGGGAGTGTTAGTGCAAGGTCATTCGGTGGCCTTTGAAAGTCGAAAAATTGAATGATCATGAGAAAGAAATGGTAGTTGTGGTGCATTGCTTGCAAATTTGGAGGGTATACTTGCTGGGTACTTGCTTTGTGGTGCGTACTGACAATGTTGCAAATACGTTCTTCAAGATGCAGAAAAAACTAAGTCCAAAGCAGGCACGCTGGCATGAATTCTTGGTTGAGTATGATTTCATGTGGGAACATAAGCCGGGAAGCACAACCAAGTTGTTGATGCCTTAAGCAGTAAAGAGGTATTTGCTTCCATGTATTCTATTTCTCGACTTGAAACTGATTTCTTAGATAGAATCAGATTGTGTACTATAAATGACTCATTGTATGTCAAATTGATGAGTCAAGTGAATGATGGGACTCTTAGGAGGTATTGGATCGAGGACGATCTGCTCTATTTTGAAGGGGAGAGAATTGTGGTACCTCAAGTGGTGGACTGCGTAGAGACTTGATGAAAGAGGTGCATGACACTATGTGGGCTGGTCCATCCGGGTGTGGAAAGAATGCTAGAACTACTGTCCCGTGTGTATTTCTGGCCAAAGATGGAAGATGATATCGAAGCTTATGTGAAGACTTGTCATGTATGTCAAATGGAAAAGACAGAACGTAAGAAGGACGCAGGTTTATTGCAGCCTCTTCCCATTCCTGAATGGCCATGGATGTTGTTTCAATGGACTTCATTTTTGGGTTTCCGAAGGTGGATGGAAAAGCATCGATTATGGTGGTGGTTGACAGGTTCTCTAAACTCTCTTATCTTTATTGCTGCCCCAACTTTATGCTCGTCTGAAGTAGCTGCTGATTTATTTTATGAGCATATGGTTAAGTTCTCTGGAGTGCCACGTGATATTGTTTGTGACAGGGATACTTGATTTACGGGTTTTGGACAACTTTGTTAAATTGGATGGAAACTGATATGAATCCACAAACTGCTGGACAAACGGAGAGAATCAATCACTTGTTAGAAGAATATTTGAGGCACTATGTGACAGCTAGTCAATGGAACTGGGCAGACTTGCTAGATACAGTGCAGTTTTGCTATA
This sequence comes from Jaltomata sinuosa, assembly GCA_003996215.1. NCBI lineage: Eukaryota > Viridiplantae > Streptophyta > Magnoliopsida > Solanales > Solanaceae > Jaltomata > Jaltomata sinuosa. Next base: position 169,766 of record QJPP01001658.1, read on the forward strand.
ATCTGCACAACTCATCGGCAAGGGAGATGAGTTCCTTTGAACTGGTTCTAGGTAGGCAGCCCATGACGCTGCTAGATGTTGCTAAGAAAAAGAAGCAAGGAAAATGTCCAGCTGCTTACGGGGTTGCAAGTGACAGGCATGAAATGATTGTTGAAGCGCAAGACAGTTTGCCCAAGGCCCAGAGACGGATGAAGAAGTATGCCAACCAACATAGGCGCTCATTGGAGTTCAATGTGGGCGACAATGTTCTGCTGAAACCTACTCCTCAAATTTGGAAACAGATTGTGAGGAAACAGAGGCACAAAGGGCTGATCCCCAAGTATGACAGACCATTTGAAGTTGTTCAGAAGATAGGGGAAGTTGCTTATAAGCTGAAACTGCCGGAAAGACTAAAGATTCATTCAACTTTCCATGTGAGTTTTCTGAAACCTTACATTGAAGATGCTGAAGATCCGGGCAGAAACAAAGTGAAGAGGGCTCCTCCTGTGGTGCAAACACAGTTTGAAGCTGAGATTGAGAAGATACTTGATCACTGGGTTGTTGGTAAAAGTAAGAAGAATACAAAGACAAAATTCTTAATTCATTGGAAGGGCAGGTCAGAGGCAGATGCGACTTGGGAGAAAAATCTGAAGTTGTGGCAGTTCGATGAGCAAATCCAGGACTATCTTAAAACAGCCTCGACGAGGGCGTCGAGTTCAACTGGTGGGGGTGTTTTGTTAGACCCTCGGTCTAAGTGAGCGACGTCGGCAGAGGCATGTCAAGGACTTATGCATTGGCCTTGTCATGGGCTGTGGAAACAATGTATGTGGGCTGTGCGACTAATGCAAGATCTGCAGCTAAGTCTAAGGTGCTGGAGTGTTAGCAAGGCAGTCTTTGACACATGATGGGCATGCGTGCAGTCTGTGGCATTGGCTAGACGAGGACAAGACAAGGCTGCACGTTGAAGGCATGGCATGAGCAGAAGCTGAAAAATTCCAAGTGTTGGAAGGAAGCTGGAAATAATTCTACGTGTTGGATGTGGTGAAATTCGGCTAAGGCATGGACTGGCCATGTGCGTGATACATGGGCCAGTTGAGTTCGAAATTCAAAATAAATCTAACTGTTAGAAAAGCGGTTTTCTGTACTTAGTTTATTTTGCTGAAATCCTATAATAGTGCATGGCATGCTGCCAGTTGTAACTGCCCTTTGGCAGAATTATTTGTAGGCAGAATTTATATCATGTGGATGGAATCAAGCAGAAAATTAACGGTGACAAAATTTTATTTGTACTAGAGCAATGCTCTGTCATTCTTTTTTTTTGAGAAGATGCTCTGTCATTCTTTTTTTAAAGAGCGCGTAGTAGATGAATGTCTAAAGAGAATGTAATAGATGAATGTGATAGATGGATATTTTTTTTATAGAAACTGGTGATATTCTTTAAGGGAGGTAAGAATTTCAGATCAATCTCTATGTTATTGAGTTTGAAAGGAAGCTAAACCGTAAATAATATATTCAGACTCCTTTTGTATGGTGAAAAATTGATATTACAATTTAAAGGCATTACAAGAGTGAGGTAACTAATATGTCAATCAACAAGGCCTTTGGTATTTCTTATGAAGTATCTATATCGAGAATCTCACTTGTGACTTCCAACTATTCACTATTCAGTTAGTCTCGTCATTTCTTCCTCCCTCAGGTTTCCAGCAAACACAGGGGCCAAGTGGTGCACGACAAGCGGCTTTTGGTGCTCCAAGGAGGCCTCCACGTCCAGTACCCATTCCCCAGCCTGATGAAGCTGTGCAGCCTAGTAAACAGAAGCCTAAAGTTCCAGTATTGGAGAAGCATCTGATTGACCAACTTAGCACAGAGGAACAGGATTCATTGACCACGAAGTTCCAGGAAGCAACTGATGCAGAGAAGAAGGTTGACTATAAATGTTCTTTGAAATTCAGTAACCAGTTTAAAAAAAATGTTCTTTCAAATGTTTATTCTGCTCGCCTTTAGCTGTCTGAAACCCCCTTTCTCCTCCACTCTCTATGATTATTGCCTGAATTATGAACAGAACCAGTGAGAGAAACAATGGTATTTGGGATGGATCTTTTTCACTAGGTAATAGAGTAGTGGTCATTTTGTCAAATCTCATATCAAATGTCTACTTATTGACGTGTGTAATCTGTAATGTACGGAGATGTGATATGATGTAGTTTTTGCCTTGCAATAAGTTAATAACGGACATGATTCACATATGAACATCATACTTAGGGAAATTTTCCAAGAGATTGTCTGGTGTCTCCCATGTTCTTTTGTTTCGGCATTTGTTTGTATTTACCTTCTTTTTTTTTGCATCTGATGTATCGAAATGCCATCGAGTAATTCTGATTAGGAACTGAAGAATAGAAAGATCGTTTATTGGTGAAGCAACACTGTGACTTTGCTGAGCAAATCATTTATACTTGCTTCAGATTGTGAAAAATATATGCTACTGGCATGGTGTCTGGTCCATCATAATTCCATAAGCAGAATTTTTTAGATACTTCTCACATGTTCATGATATCTGAACTTTGTGGAATTGCAAATGCTACTTTGATGTTATGAAGACATTGGTAATAAGTTCCCGTCTTTACCAGTTATAATCTGCTCTGCTATTAAGGATCAACGATGATCTTCATTTTTGACTTAAAAGAAGTTGATTTACTTGATGCTTAAGAATCCAATTTCATTTAGTTAATGCTTGATTTATTGGTGAGTACTCGTAAAAGCCATTTGTATTTGACATATATTCCTTTATCTCTTATGCTATAATGCCAATCACAGGTCATGGAACTGGAGAAGGAAATTTTAGATGCCAAAGAAAAAAATCAGTTCTACCATGCAAAGATGCAAGAAATAGTGAGTATTTTGATCATTACATACCTAATGTTCTCTCAGTTTTATTCAGATATCTCTCAGTGTTTCGAACCAGGAATATAAATCCTGAAATTGGGCCCTCCATGCCCCTTGGGGATAGATTAGGTGTTATCCCTATGGTTGGATTTCCTGGTTATTTTTACTACCAATTGTGTTTAGTTTGTATGACTTGTTATCTCATTACTGACCAAATGAGTGACAGACAAGAAGCTACATAGCAACCAATTTTGTCTGTCCTAGTAATAATTCAGTTTCTATCTTTTGATGACTTTGCATGCCAGCTTGGATTCTTGGTGAAGTTTGTGCCAAATTAGCACAAACACAGATTAGTGTTTGGTGCCTGTGCCTCTCCTGTGTAATGTTCTGAGGTCGTGAATAAGCGACGATCTGTTGGAACTTTTCACCGTTCTATTTTTCATGTCAATATGTTTTTCCGCACTGTGTTATGGCATCATCCACCAAAAAATTTCTATTTTTCATGTCAATATGTTTTTCCGCTGTGTTATGGCATCATCTACAAAATGTAAGTACACGTTATTTGGTTAGTTGTTGTGAAATTGTTAAGGTGAAGTTTTTGCTATATTGATTGAAAGTGGCATCTATACCTGATTCAGGAGCAGCAGCAATATTATTATTATTATAAACTTGTTTTAGCATTGCTCTTGCATAATTTTATCGAACAAATTTAACTATGCTTTTTGAATAAGGTTCTTGATACTTGTTCTGCACAAAAGGTAAAAAAAGGAATTACTAAGGAGGGGGAGAAGTAGAAGAAGGAGGGGATGCTGAAAAATGGACTGAAATTTCAGTTTATGAAAATTGAAATGATCATGATGTGTCAGAATCCCGTATGTGGTTTGATCTGGTCTACTAATGTGATAAACTATTTCATATGTCTGTCTAACCAATTCCTTTTTTTGGGTATATTATGGTCAACGTTTGTAAGTGTTTGGGCTTCAGAGATGGAGGAAACTAGGAATACTTTACACATTTCTTCTATGTGGTATGTGGTTTTGTAGTGCTTAAGCGCCTGGCATTTATTGTACTTTAAAGCTAGGATTGCACGTTCTGAGTTGCATTTTCCTCACTTTTGCTAGGAGAGCAATATCATCCAATAGATGGAGATGGTTGTGTTTACTGGGTGTATAATGCTGCTAAGCAATGAAACTGTAGTGATTGTAATGCTCCCTCATATTTTCGTTAATTTGCTTCATTTTAAGATGTGTTAGAACTTTCATACTTCTCAAGTTAAGATATACGAGTCAAAATGCTCAATCAGTGAATCACTAATCCAACACGAAACAGAATTTAAGATTAGGAAATAAATTTGAAAGTGCATGGAAAGTAATACAATACCTTTTTTATGAAAATGAATTACCGTAACTAATTCACGGTGAACCCAAGGAAAGGCTAATGAAGTTCAAACACAATATGAAAGAACACAATATAAGCCATTAAACGAAAAATAAACTAAAAATTTAGAAGATGCAAAATCTTAGAAGAGAGGGAGAAGCAGAGAAAAAGTATGCAAATAAGAAGTCATTTGGCACATAACTCAGTCAGAAGCATAGCATCGGACTAGAAGACAGCAGAACAATGGATGGACAGGCAGCATCTGTTCCTTTTTTTTTCCTATGAACTTTCCACTGCTGCACTATTCTGGCACTCTGTTCCAACAACAGGAACCTTTAAATACTAAATAGTTGTGGGCGTCTTTTTTCCAAAGATAAGCAGGCCCTTTCTGTTGTCTAGTGCTAGATTGCGATAAAATTTTGCAAAGAAAAATGGAAACTGCAAGAGAAGCTGGGTCAAACGTGAATAGACTAGATCTGGACGAATATAGAATTATGACCCATAAGATGCAGGTGAGATCTTGGATTATAAGATCCAACTGAGATTAAAAACGCAGATCACAGTTTGATAAGAAGTGGACTTAGGTCTAACTCAATCCCAAAAGCTAGCTCATGAAGTGAGGATTGCGAAAACCTTATAAGGAAACACATTACTACATCCCATGCCAATGTGGGACTGTAACACTCCGCTCGCTTGCAGGTCTGAACATTTGGAGTGTGGACAATATAATAACATGGGGGCCTAACATTGGGTAAACCAAGAATTAGGATGGACCTGGCTCCGATACCATGGTATGAAATGGACTTAGGGCTTAACTCAACCCCAAATGCTAGCTTATGAGATGTGGATTGGCCAATACCATATTAGAAAATAAATTACCACATCCTACACCGATGTGGGACTTTTAACACCACTATTTCTACTCATCTCCTTAACTTATCTTGACTTTGAGTCTGAAATTCACTTACCATTTGGATCTTTTATATTCATATTTCATACAACAGCTTGAAGTTGTTCCATTTCATTCAGGCGACGTGACTTAATAGATTTTGTCCTATGGCTTACTGAGTTCTGAGTAATTAGTGATTATACCTTTATATGCTCTAGGGTGTCATGTCATACATTTATTCATAGCCTTGGTCTAGAGCTGTTCTTCCTGAAGCTGTGAATTTCTGTCCAGTAACTGATTGGTGGGTTTCCTTGCTGGTGTGTTCAGCAATGAATATCTGAAGTTGAAGCACATCACTAAAACTGTCATTTTGCGTTGGCCTTTTTCACCAGATTCTATACAAAAGCCGATGCGATAATAGACTAAATGAGATCAGCGAAAGAACTTCTGCTGACAAAAAAGAGGTAAAACATATTTTTTGATAATAAAAGAGCGGTAGAACTTATTTGAGCATAATAAATTTGAACACGTCCAATGATTTGTAATGTAATAAATTTGACAATTTTACAGGTTGAATTACTAGCTAAAAAATATGAAGAGAAATACAAGCAGGCTGGAGATGTTGCTTCTAAATTGACAATTGAGGAGGCCACATTTCGGGATATTCAGGTACTTCTGTGGTTCTTTTTAGCCCAATGCACTGGTACTAACTCTTATTTTCTACTAGCGTCTAGTAAATTGTGCGAATCTAGCAGAGGTTTTGTTGTGATATTGTGTTTTGCTGAAACTTTTGCAGGAGAAAAAAATGGAGCTGTATAGAACAATTGTCAAAATGGATCAAGATGGTAAAACTGATGGTATCCAGGTACCTATATTTTACCATTAATAGATTTGCTGTAGATATCTAGAACTTATCTGAATTCAGTCTCTGTTTTTTGTAGGACCGTGCTAACCAGATTCAGGCAGACCTCGAGGGGCTAGTAAAAACTTTGAATGAACGCTGCAAAACTTATGGGCTACGGGCCAAACCAACTACTCTGCTTGAGCTTCCATTTGGTACTTGCGTTTGTACTTTTGTTCTTTTGCAATTATATGTGCTTTTGTCTAGTTATTTTATGTGTTTTTATTCTTGATATCATAAAATCCAGATTAAAACAACATACCCAGTGTAGTCCCACAAGTGGGGTCCGGAGAGGGAGTGTACCTTTGTGAAGTAGAGAGATTGTTTCCAGTAGACCTTCGGCTCAAGTAAAGCATATCAAAAACAAGTATGGAAAGGAAATACAGTAGTGTAGAAGTCATGCTAAAAATAAAAGAGAAGAGAACAATAGCAACAACAAATAATAAACTAACCAAAGCAAAGTAAACAAGTAACAATAAAATCGAAAAATAAGATAGTAGGAGAGTAATAATAACAGTACTGATAAAGAAAACTAGACAACGCTTGGCTACCTACTAACCTTCTACCCTAATACTCGACCTCCATATCCTTTTATCTAGGATCATGTCCTTGGTAAGCTGCAGGTGTATCATGTCCTGTCTAATCACCTCTCCCCTGCAGGTGTATCATGTCCTGTCTAATCACCTCTCCCCCATACTTCTTCGGCCTATCTCTACCTCTCCTCAAACTTATCACCGCCAACCTCTCACACCTCCTCACTAGGGCATTTGTGCTCCTCTTCACATGCCCGAACCATTCCCTCATCTTGTCCACCACGGAGGCCACTCCCACCTTGTCCCGAATATCTTCGTTCTTAATCCTATCTCTCTTAGTATGCCCACACATCCATCTCAACATCCTCATTTCTTCTACTTTCATCTTCTGGACATGCGAGTTCTTGACTAAGCAACACTCTGCCCCATACAACATAGTTTGGTCTGACAACCATTTTATAAAACATTGTTGAATTTTTTTTTCATGAAATGATATGTTATTTTTGTTTCTGAGTTGACCTCCTATGAGTTATTGTTATTTGCGACAAATTTTGGTTCTACTGGGCTGTTTGTTTGTTCTTTAAAGTGCCATTTATGTTTTGTTTTTGGTGGCCTTCATTTTGGCACCCGAGTTCAATGTAGTACTAAATTAGGGGTATCATTATTAACTTCTTGCTGGCTGCATTAGGATTTGTTCCAGTTCTGTAGTTTTCTAATCCTGTTGATTATAAAAATAAAATAGCGCACCTATTGATCATATGAGGATGTAATCTGTGGTATGTATCCTACAAAGGAGTATTTATAGATTTCAATTTCTCTAATAAGACCTATTCCTTTATAGTTAAATCTTGTCTATCTAGATCATGAGTTGGGACTAATGCTGATGTCGAAGAGCTGTGTGTGTCCATCTAATGGTCAGCACGTTGGTGGGAAAAAAGGGATAGCATGCCATTTTGACGACTATTTTTTTTTTTTTTACTTAAGCTATCTGATTTTCAATTGCTTTACTTTATTAACGTTTTCTGATATATTAGTAATAATTTTAAAGGTTGGCAACCTGGCATCCAAGAGGAGGCAGCAGACTGGGATGGAGAGTGGGATAAATTTGATGATGAAGGTACTTTATAAGATGTCATATTTAAATCAAAAGACGGATATTCAAAAGGCCTCCAGAGATCACCTGATCAGCTTCTGTCATTTTTAGATAAAAAGACAACTTTCATAGTGCCTTCAGAGACCACTGGATCAACTTCTTTTCCTCCCTAAACTTTGTGCTATTTATTATTATCTTCTTCAAGTTTTCGAAAATTTAAACTCATTGTGTTGTTGAATAATTGTCCTCCACAGAATTCACATTTGTGAAAGAGCTCACCCTTGACGTACAAAATGTCATTGCCCCTCCTAAACCAAAATCTTCACTGGTTCGGGAGAAAGCATCTTCTTTGAATGACTATGATACTGGAAAATCATCTTCGGCAGAGAAGTTGCCAAGCCCTGTAAAAGCCAGAGCGATGAGTGATGTGGAGACTGCCCATGCAGCAAGGAGTTCAGCTAGTAGTCCAACCAGGAGTAATGCAGTTGAGAGTCTGTCAAAAGAATTTGAAGAATCACCGAATAGGAAGGACAGTACTTTTGATGGTTCTCCCCATGCTGCCCAAAGGTAATGTTGTTTCGTCCTTTTTTGGTGATTTAATCTACAGTGGTGTTATACTCTCCAAATAATGAAAGACCTTTTCAATTATTCAATCATATTCTTTGATGGATTCAGCTTCTCTGAACTGTTAACTTTTCTAGAAATCTGAACTTCTGTATTACTAGTGCAGTGAACACTGGGGAGCTGAATCTGTATTCTCTGGGGACAAAAGTTTTGATGAATCTGGTTGGGGTACATTTGATACAGACCATGATGCAGATGCTGCGTGGGACTTCAATTCTTCTGCTAAGGTAAATGGATACATCTATTTCATTTTAGTTATATATAAAAAAAGAAGCAAATGGATACATTTACATGTTCATTTATTCACTTCTTCAATTAATATGCTATAGGAAAAGAATCTTCAGGGTCCATCAATGGTTTTTCGGCCTATCACCTTTTCTGAAGCATCTCTTTACCTGACCTTTTTTTTTGTTACTGCATCTTCTGGTGCATCTTTGTCGAGGCAATTTTCTATTCATCTGTGATGATTGGAATAATTATTTTCTCATTGGTCAGTCGAAGGGGCGTATCATATTGCTTCTTTTCCGCGGTTTTGCAGGATTCTCGTGATGAGAAGCACAAGGGAACTTCTCTTTTTGACGATGACGACTGGGACCTAAGGCCTATAAAAACGGGCTCCACAAATTCCAGCAACTTGCTCCTGAAGCAAGCTCCATTTTTCGATTCTGTTCCTAGCACCCCTAGTTACAATACTGGGCTCAGTTACTCAGAGAACCAGTTCCCAAAGCAAAGCCCGTTCTTTGATTCTGTTCCAAGCACACCAAGTTACAACTATGGATTCGCAGAGGGAGACAACTTGTTCTCTAGGCAAAGTCCCTTCTTTGATTCTGTTCCCAGCACACCAGCCTATAATGCAGGTGGCTCCCCAGTTGCTGATAACATGTTCCAGAAAAAGAGTCCATTTTCCTTTGCGGACTCGGTTCCAAGCACACCTATGTTTAGCTCTACCAACTCACCTCGAAGATCTAATGAAATGTCTGAAGAGCACTTGAACAGCTTTTCCAGATATGATTCCTTCAACATGCACGATGATGGTCTCTTTGGTAGTCGTGAGTTTTCAAGATTTGATTCCATGCGCAGCACCAGAGACTCTGAATTTGATAATGGTTCATTCCAGCAGCGTGATTCCTTTGCTCGGTTTGATTCATTCCGCAGCACAGCAGACTCTGATTATAATTTTGGAGCCTTACCAGCTCGCGAGTCACTATCAAGGTTTGATTCCATCCGTAGCACCAGGGACACAGAATATGGTCATGGTTTCCCATCTTTTGATGATGCAGATCCATTTGGGTCTCATGAACCATCTAAGACATCAGCAGAGAGTCAGACACCAAAGAGAAATTCTGATAATTGGAAAGCATTTTAATATGGTAATGGATTTCCTTACTCCGTATGCGGTCTCTTTTTCTTTTCTCCCCCCCCCCCCCCCCCCCCCCCCCCCCCCCCCCCACCAATTTAAAACTGTTTCTGGCCAGGTTTTTCGGTTGTAGGGATAGTGAATTCATTCTTATTAGATAGTCTTATGTGTGGCATGAGTTAGTATTATGATAAGTTGTATTCCCTAGTAGCTGGTCTTTACTTTCTTTTTTTCTTTTTTAGCCGAGGGGGTGGGTTGTATTTTGACCTTTTCCTTTCTCGCATTACTTCTTCGAACTTCAAGGTGAACAGAACTTATGTTGTGTTCACCCATATTCAATGTATAAAACTTGTAAAATGGTCTTTCATTTTTGTTAACTGCTATTTGAGAGTTAATCTAGTCGAGAGTGATTTGTTCCCACTTGACTGTCAGAGTACCAGTTATTATTATAATACTTAGTTGATTGAGGATTGTGGTAGGATCATATAAATCACATGTATTCATTTCATATAATTTAGCATTCAAAATGATTTATGACAGTTCTAATATGTCTATATTGATCGCCTATCACAACCTTATCTTCAATTCGAACTTGGAACTTACATAGACAACTACCAACCCTCTTGGTCTCACTAAACTTTGCTTTGTTAACTAGTTGAATCCCTGAAGGATCAATCAAATTTGGTTGAAATTGGGAAGTTCGATCCTAAGAAAGACGAATGCAAAAGAGCTCAATGATAATCACAGTACCATTTTCGATTAATGCAATTGGCAACGAGTTTCTAATTTTATTATACATGCACACATTTTCTAACTTTTCCTGCATATGCAACGAGTCCTATTGAACCCACAATTCATCTCTGCTGATTCAATGACATGATAAAGTAAATATGTCCTTCGGAGTAACTTGAACTCAACCTAAGCCACAGAGTACACGACATGAGAAATCTCATGATTCAATTAACTTAATATGAAGAAAGTAGCCAACTTCAAGCTTTGACTCCAAAAATCTCCAGCAAGGAAGAGTAGGTTCCATAGACTGCAAGAACTGCTCCCATTAAAACAAGTGCAGCATCAAAAGCCAAACCATGCCAACCCAGTTCTTTCTTGAACACAATTAAGTGAAACATGGCAGGCAACACAAAGCCAAGAACAATGCACACACTGCTCCCAACTAGTGACAAGAAATCAGCAAAATTTGGCACCATCAATGCCACTAAAGTGACTGCTAAAACCACAATCCATCTCAGCCAAAAGCAGTATCTGCCTTCACAAAATCTCCTTTCCATCACTTCATAAACAGGGTTCATCATCAGTGGGAAAGTAAAAAACAGATTTATGCAAAGTCCAATCTGCACTAAGGTGCTTAACAATCCCCTCCCAAGATTGGTAGTGATAATATCTTTGGTCTCTTCACCAAAGGCAAAATAACCCAATACTCCAAAAGAACCATACATTAAAGAAATGAAAGCCATAGACAAACCCAAAATTTTCCCAAATTTGTCCTTGTCTTTCATCTCTGCTTCCAAAGGTAAAACCATTCCAACACCTTCAAAAGCATAGACAGATACACCAAGACCATAGAAGAAAACACTGAACCCACCAAATGCTTCAAGAACTGGTCTATTCTTGAGAAAAATTAACACATCCTCAACCATAACTACCCCCATAGCACCTAAATCAACAACATCAGCAAATATGCTCAAAGGGGCTAAATGGGTGAGTGTAGGGATTGAATTCAATCCCAGCTGGAATGGGAAACAACTCCAAATATACACCTTTTTAGGTGACAACCCCAAGATTTTGGGACTTGGATTTGTAACAGAATAATTGAACAAGTGTGCTAAAGTATCGGCTACAAAAATCAAGTAACTGATGCAAAATCCAGCTTGGGAAAGAACAATCATAGCATCAACAGTACATCTACCAATGGATCCACAGACAGCATATCCCAAATCACCAAAAGATGAAATCTTGGAAACTTTGTAATGGGATTCAAGCTTACGCCTGGAATAGACCAGAAGCATCATACAGTAGTAAGTAAGGGAGGCTACTGATAAAAGCATGAGAGTACCCATGACCCATCCTGTTTTCTTGAAGCTATAAGGAAGGCCAAGAACTCCAGCTCCAACTACTGCTATGAAAACATTAGCAAAAGTCTTGGAGGATGAAGAAAGGTGTTGAGTGCCTGTTAAAAGTGGTGTATCTTCTCTTGGGATTTGTAGAACATGGGAAGATGAACTTGCTTCGTCTTTCTCAAACCCCATAGTACCAATTTAAATCAAGAATCCAATTTTAAGTGCCCAAACCCAGAAAAGATCAAAACTTTATTGATTTTAATTACTCAAAGTGTGAGGAAATAGTAGTATTGCTGATCAGAGGAGGAGCAAATCTTGAGTTTGTTTCACAGTTTCAAAATGCTGTGTTCTGGGGCTCAGAGGGAGTTTTAAGGATGAGCAAATGGCAGTGGAATGTATAGTTTTTTTTATCAAGCCAGAGAAAATTCTGGAAGACAAGATTTGAAAGTGACAATCCATATTTTTGAACTGAAAAATCTGTACACGGCTTTTTTTTTTGGGTCCAAAAGAAGTCTCATTTTCTTATTCCACTTTGATTCCTGACCAAAAAGGACAGATGGTCGGTCCTAAGAAGTTGTTTCAATCACTAACAAACATTTTCTAATTTTAAACATGATTGTTATTACATGTAAGACCTTTGTTTAACAAGTTTTCTTTGATGAATTATATATGGTAGCTGGATGTATAAAGTATTTTGTGTTCACATAAGGTTAGGAAAAGAATTGCATAATAAAAGATTAAAAGTGTATGGATGGTTATGAAATAATAATAAAAATATAAGGCAATAACAAGTGTAGCAAAGTAAATTGGGGGATAAAGAGATTTTATTTTTCTTAAAATTGATGTACAAAGGAATTGATTTGTCTTTCTATTTGTAGGAGGAAAAAGAACTGCTATAAGATTTTTTTCAAAGCTATTGGCAAGGTGTCTGTTTAATTGTAAATTTGAAAAAATTGGTGCAAGATTTTTCAAGAAGCTGCATATTAAAGTGACTTGTAAATTATCTGCTTGAATGCAAACTTAAAGAAAATTACTACTCCCCCCGTTTCAATTTGTTTGACCTACTTTTTATTTTAGTCCGTTTAAAAAAAAATAACCCTTTCCCTATTTAATAACTTTTTAATTTTAACTTTTGACATAACATATTTAAGACCACAAGATTAAAGAGTATTTTGATACATTTGACATATCTTTAATTTAGGACCACAAGATTCAAAAATCTTTTTTATTTTTTTAAATTTCGTATCAAATTAAAGTAGCTCAATCAATTTGAAATTAAGGGAGTACAAGATTTTTCAGAAAGCTACGTACTTAAGTAGCTTGCATAACTTCCAAGCTACTTGCTTGATTATAAATGTCTTTGAGTCTAAATTTCTTCAAATAATTTTGTGTACTTAAATGAACATCCAACCTACTTATTACACGGATAAGTTTGAGGTAGCATCAATATCAATATTCAAACATATTTTAGAAACAAGTAGTCTGGACCACTTCCTACCATAAAATTCTTCCACCTAGATACCCAAGTAATAAAATATCACAACCTGTCTGTTACACTGTTTGCTCTACATAAATTAGTACTCCCTCCGTTCATCTTTACTTATCCACTATATTAAAAATAGATATCTAATAATATTTGTTCAATTTATGAAATCAAGAAATAATTTTATATTTAATTTCTAATTTACCCTTATCATTAATTATAGTCATTTTCCTATTACATTTTTCAAGACATTATATTTATTATATACAAATGGTGATATGGTAAAATTACACTTGTATTTATAATTTTTTAAGAAGTGTGCAAAGTCAATAGTGGACAAGTATTGTTGGACGGAGGGAGTAAAATATAAATTCCGAAATAAATTTGTGGGAATGAGAAACTTGGATCATCACTTAAATTTGGGTAATTGATCACTAATATTATTCAACTTTTTTTTGTCTTTCAAAAGTCACTAAATTATGAGTAATTGGCCTCCATAGTCATCCAACTTTGTTTTGTCTTCCAAAAATCACTCAACTTTGCCAAGTTAGCTTCGGGACAACTACACAAATGCCCTTTAAAGTGAGTGACTTTGCATTTTTGCCCCCCATAAAAATGGTCTTACAAAAATAGCCTTCCTTGTTTTTTTTGTATAGAACAATTACCTTTTTGCCCCTCTACACCTCAAATATTTTTAAATAACTCTCAATGCTCATTTGTCTCTCAACTTTTATATATATATATTTTTTTCTTTTTTCTTTTTTTTTCTTTTTTCTCAACCTTTATTTTTCTTTAATTTTTTATTTTATTCTTTCTTCTACGTTTTTTTCTTTTTTCTCAATCTTTATTTTTTTTCTTTTCTCCTCTCAATTCTATTTTTTTTCTCCTTTTTTTTTTTTTTGAAATTTTTCTCAACCTTTATTTTTTGTTGTCTTTTTTTTCTTCGTTTTTTTCTTTTTTTCTCAATTCTTATTTTTTTTTCTCAACTTCGATATTTTTATTTTTTCTTTGGTTTTTAATTTTTCTTTTCTCTTTTTTTTAATCAATTTTTTCGACCTTTATTTTTTTTATGAGATTTTCTATAACTCTTGCTTTAGAGGCAAGACTTAGCCCAAAGACTTCCAAACAACAAATTACGCCCATGAGCAAGACTTGACACTAGTATATTGTGTCTTGATTTATGAGATGTTTTATAACACTTGCCTTAGAGGCAAGACTTAGCCCAAGGACCTCTCAAAAAATATAAGTTACGCTCCATGGGCAAGAGTTCACACTACTTCATTATGTCTAAATTTATGAGATACTCTATAACTCTTGCCTTAGAGGCAACACTACTTCATTATGTCTAAATTTATGAGATACTCTATAACTCTTGCCTTAGAGGCAAGACTTAACTCAAGGATTTTCAAACAACAAGTTATGCCCCACGAGCAAGACTTGACACTACCTCATTGTGTCTTGATTTATGAGACATTCTATAACTCTTGCCTTAGAGACAAGACTTAGCCCAAAGACTTTCAAACAACAAGTTACGCCCATGGGCAAGAGTTGACACTATCATATTGTGCTTGATTTATGGGATGCTCTATAACGCTTGCCTAAGAGGCAAGACTTAGCCCAAGGACTTTCAAATAACAAATTACGCCCCATGGACAAGAGTTGACACTACCACATTGTGTCTTGATTTATGCGATGCTCTATAACTCTTGCCTTAGAGGCAAAACTTAGCTCAAAGACTTTCAAACAACAAGTTACGCCTCATTGGCAAGAGTCGACACTAGCACATTATGTCTTGATCATGAGATGCTCTATAACGTTTGCCTTAGAGGCAAGACTTAGCCCAAGGGCCTCCCAAAAAACAAGTTATGCTCCATGGGCAAGAGTTAACACTACTTCATTGTGTCTTAATTTATGAGATGCTCTATAACTTTTGCCTTAGAGGTAAGACTTAGCTCAAGAATTTTTTCAAACAACAAATTATGCCCCACGAGCAAGGCTTGACACTACCTCATTGTGTCTTGATTTATGAGATGTTCTATAACATTTGTCTTAGAGGCAAGACTTGTTCCAAAGGACCTCCAAACAACAAACCACGCTCTTAAGTTTACTTCGATTTCAAAGAAAGAAGATCTTCTTTGCGGATTATCCAACTTTTTTTGTTCATTAGCAAAAAATAATAGAGGTTAAGAAAAAAAGAAAAAAAGAGAAGAATAAAATAGAAAAGAAAAAAATAAAGATTAAAAAAAAAGCGAAAAAAAGTAAAAGTTGAGAAAAAAAAGAAAAAAGAGAAAAAAAAAGAATAAAAAAAATAAAGATTGAGAAAAAAGAAAATGAGAATTAAAAAAAATTGATAAAAAATTAAAAAGATAAAAGAAAAAGGAAAAATGAAAATTAAAAGTTGAGAGAAAAATGAACATGTAGAGTTATGGTGTAGAGGGGCAAAAATATATATGTTTTATACATAAAAAGGAAGGAAGAATATTTTTTAAAGACTTTTCTTATGAAGGGCATAAATTGAAGACCACTCACTTTTGAGGACACTCCATGTAATTTCCTGGTTAGCTTCCATGGTCATTATTCCTGAAAATATAATTTTTATATTTATTTAATAATGTGACAGCAGCCGGTCCTTTAATAGAGGTCCTCAATCAATGCTTGGTACTTGCGTCCATAATTAGACTTGAATATCTACTGCTTTCCATATGAGTATTTCCTTGAAAGTCTTGATGATCTCTTTCCTTATTTTCTGCAAACAATGAGTTGTGAATCATTACAACTAAACACTAACAATCTCCCCCTTTTTGATGATGACAATTAATTTAAAATAATGTAGTCAACTTCCCTTTATTGAGAACTTGAGATGAGGTAGCAGTAGTCGTAGTAGTCGATAGTGGTAGTCGACTTTTACTCCCCCTGTCTAGTTGACTATAGGCTCGGCTTCCTCTGCTTTAGTTATTCTCCCCCTTTGACATTAATCAAAAAGGAAAAATAGACAAGATACATACATATATAATAGGATCATTTCAGTAGTAACCCAGGTAACCAAAGTTTTAGTCTGAGCATAGATCGGACAGTCACATAGCAAAAAAAAAAACATTGTCCAGAAGTTGCAATCAAAACAAGACATAGAAATTATTTCCTAAGAAGATAGCAGATGGTGTTAACAGTTGCTTCCTTCAACTTCTCAAAATTTGTAGACATAGTTGCATCAACCTTATCACTGTTTTCCTGGATCTTATTTTCTACCTTTACAACTTCCTGAATTATCAAGTCGAGCTTGATGCGGATTTTGGCCACATCACTTTCTATTTTTTTTTGTTGACGCCTGAACTTTTTCCATCTGAAACTGAGAGGATAGGAGAATGTTCTTGAGGGACTCCAATTTGTCATCCATGGCTTGAAGCTTCGTTAAAATCTCAGCAAGAGCATCATGTGGGATTGAAGCAGTTACGGATGAAGAGGACAAGTCAACTGGAGGAGGAACAGGAGAGGGAGATTCAGCGTCAGCCTTGAGAATTCAAAAGTCACCTACACGAATATACCCCATGCAGTCAAAAGCTTTTGAGGTGTAACTTTGCTTAATAGATAGAGGAGGGACGTCAAGAAGGCTGATGTGATTGGCTTCCAAGATACAAGAAATAACCATACCATAGAGCAGACTGAGGGGATCAGAAGCAACTTTAATCATGTTGTTGATAATCAAGAAGGAAAGTTTGAATTTTTTTTTGGGTGACCATACAGTAAATGAGCAAGGTGTCTCAAAGAGATAGGGTAGAGAGTGAACCAGATCGAGGAACTAAGGTGGTGGCTACAATGTGGGCAATGATTCTGGTTTCAAAGGATAGATGTTTAGGGCCTAGGTGAGCAGGAAGAGGATTGGGGTCTCAAGGGCAATAATTTTATTGTCTTGGTCAAGAGATACATCAAAATCAGTAGGCCAAACGCTTTTCACAGGAGCAAAAAAACCAGAGCAATGAATTCAAAAAATATGATCGAACAAAGCACAATCGAGAAAGATATGCTTACCACGAACAAGGGTCTCAAGTTCATTAGATTTAGAGGAATGAAGATTAGCATAGAACAAATAAATTAGGGGTTCATACACAGTGCATGGAGTAGAGGCAAAGAAGTTGGCCCACCCTTGACATTCAAAGAAATCTTTAACATTGCATCGAACTGAGGAAATATGGTCATGAATGGGCGAAGGTTTTATCCTTTAAAGAGTTAAAAAGTGTTTCATTAGCAGGACCCCAGAAATCAGTCTTTCCATCCAAACAACTCTCAAAATCAAGCTTGCATTTTTTCTTAGATTTAAAGTAATCATCGTCTTCTCCAAACTTCTTTACAAAGGTTTTCAACAGGGAAGAGTTAAAGGATAAGGAAAGATCAGAGTTGTCAAAGTCGATGGGACTATGGAAATTTTCTTTTCACTTTCCTTTGGTTCTGGTGCTTTTACGAGAAGGAATGGAAGAATCTTTGGAGATTTTGGCCATGGTTAAGATAGAAGGGTGAAGAGAGATAAAGAAGAAAAAGTAGAAGATACGTTTTAAGGGGGAAGATAGAATGATGAAGTGACACGATTAGGGAAATGAGGAGACTCTACTGACACCGAGGAGACTGAGTTGATGCATCATCCATAAAATTTGAGCACAACATTGACCAATGGCAATGTATTCAACCTCAGTTGTTGAGAGGGATACAAATCCTTATTTCTTACTGTTCCGTGAGATTAGGGATTTCCCAAGGAGTTAGAAAGTGCCACTAGTGCTTTTCCTGTCATCCTTGTCACCTATGTATTTAGTTTTATCTACTAATTTACCTTTGTCATCTTTGTCAAAAGAGCATGTGGGGCTCATGGGAGTTCCCATTGCTTTAGCATCACTTATACCAAACTTTTGAATGAGTTCCTTATTATACTTACTTTGACATATGAAAATTCCTTCATCAGATTGAGATATTTGTAAATCAAGAAAGAATGTTAATTCTCCCATCATACTCATTTCAAAGTCTCCTTGCATAAGCATGGAGAATTCCTTGCATAAAAGAGGGTTAGTACTTTCAAAAATAATATCATCAACATATATTTGAATAATTAAATTTTCAGAGAGAGTTCTTTTAATGAACAAGGTTGTATCAATTTTTCCTCTTGAAAATCCAGGATCTCATAAAAATATGCTCAATCATTCATGCCAGGCTCTTGGAGCTTATTTCATACCATAGAGAGTTTTTGATAGTTTAAAAACATGATAGCAAATTTTTGGATGTTCAAATCCCGGAGGTTGTTTTACAAAAACTTCTTCTTCTATAAAATCATTTAAAAAAGCACTTTTAACATCCATTTAAAATAACTTAAAATCTTTAAACAAAGCATAAGCAAATAAGATTTGAATTGACTCTAATCGGGCTACAGGAGCAAATGTTTTATCGTAGTCGACTCCTTCCTATTGTGAGTATTCTTGAGCAACTAGTCGAGCCTTTTTTCTCACCACTTCTCCGTCTTCATTTAGCTTATTTCTAAAGACCCATTTAGTGTCTATGACAGATACTTTTTTAGGTCTTGAAACAAGAGTCCATACTTTATTTTTGTCAAATTAGTCCCGTTCTTCTTGCATTACTTTGACCCAATAATCATCTCCCAAAGCTTCATTTACCTTTGTTGGCTCAAGTTGAGATATGAGTGCAATATTTTCTTTATTTTTATTTGAGGCTCTTGTTCTCATCCCTTTTTTTGGATCTCCAATTATGAATTTCTTTGGATAATCTGGCTCACTTCTCCATTCATTTGGAATTGTGTCTATTGTCTAAGCAGTTGACTCATCTGGGATGGTAGTTGACTTAATAACACCAGTCTGATCAGCTGATGAAGTTTTGCCTGTTTGGTTTCCTGTATGTCTTCAGTATCTGAAATTCTACCTTTCTCGACCACACAGTTAGCATCATCAAATATAACATGAATAGATTCTTTAATATTTAAAGTGCATTTATTGAAAACTCTATAAGATTTGCTAGAGTTTGAATAACAAAGAAAAATACCTTCATTCCTCCTGAGATCAAACTTACCAATGTTAAACTTTCCATTGTTGTGTACAAAACACTTACATCCAAATGGATGAAAGTATTTAATATTGGGTCTTTTACCATTCCACAATTCATATAGAGTTTTCTTCAATATGGGTCTTATAAGACACTTGTTGAGCACATGGCAAGATGTACTTACAGCTTCTTCCTAGAAGTGGTGTAGCAGTGAATGCTCAATGATCATTGGTCTCGTCATATCTTGAAGAGTTCTATTCTTTCGTTCCACCACTCCATTTTATTGAGGAGATCTTGGAGCTGAGAAATTATGGGTTTAACATTTTTCATCGCAGAATTTTTCAAAAGCATTATTCTTAAATTCTCCTCCATGATCACTTCTTATGACAGTGATATAATATCCCCTGTCTCTTTGAACTTTTTCACAGATAAACTCAAAATTCTTTAAAGTATCATCCTTGTAAGCTAAAAACATGACCCAAGTAAATCGTGAGTAATCATCAATAATAACAAATGCATAACTTTTTTCACCAAATGCTTACAATTCTTGTTGGACCAAAAAGATCCATATGGATAAGCTGCAAAGACTTAGAAGTAGTGACAAATTCCTTAGTTTTGAAGGAGTTCCTAATTTGCTTACCCATTTGACAAGCATCGCAGATGTGATCTTTTGAGCAGTCCAGCTTTAGTAATCCAAGGACTAGTTTATGTCTGGCAAGTTTTCTATGAGATACATACTGGCTTGACCAAGCTTCTTGTGCCAGACCCAAGAATTTTTCGATATAGATGCAAGACAAATGTGTTTTTCTGAATTTTTTACTGAGTCTAATACATACACATTTTTGTCTCTGCTTTCTGGTAACAGGGCTTTGCCCAACATATCTTCAATTAAGCATCCATTTTTTTTTTAAATATTACCTCAAGATCTCAATCTCACAGTTGACTTATGCTTAGTAGATTATACTAAAATTCCTTCACAAGATAAATATTTGTAATATCACAAGAATCATTCAAAGAAATAGTTTCAATATCAATGACTATTCTTTTTGAGTTGTTCACAAAATGAATAGCTCCTCCATCATAGTCGGCTACTAATTTGAACATGTATTTATTTCCTATCATGTGATTTGAACACACGCTGTTAAGATACCATTTTGCTTTTGATCATTTCTTGCGGTGTTCTTGCAAAATAGAGTGATTACTTTCTCTTAGGTATCCAAGATGTCTTGGGTCCTTTGGGGTTAGAATCTGAAGTCTTTTTGAGTCTCCATACCCAGTTTTGAGACTTAGAGTAACAAAAGCTATAGTTAAAAGATTTGTGACCATTTTACCGCAGTAATGACATGCATGATGATTGTTCCCTTCAGTTATAATTTTTGGGATCTCTTCATCACTATGCTCATTTGATTTATTAGGATTCAACTGATTAGTGATACGGTCATAGTAATTTTTATTAGATCCAGATTTGTGACTGAGAGATCCTTTTCTAGTTGACTTGTTAGATCAAGTCGACTGATTGGATCCTGAAGATCTTTTATCAGTTGACTTGTTTGAACAAGTTGACTGGTTAGATCTGATGGAGCTTTGACTGGAGAATTTTCTCAAACTATTAATTTTCATTTTGAGTTCTTGGATTTTCTCATCAAGAAAATCTTTCTCAATTTTACAAACTTCTAGTTTAATTTGCCAGTTTTTTTTCTTGTTGAATATTTTTGAAATTATTAAATACTCTATTGAGATCTGTAATAGCCCGATTTTAATAGGTTTTTTAAATTTGAACAATTAGTACAAGTTTCAGTTCTTACCTCGCTTGTTTCACCAATTGCCATGAAGCATATGTTGTTTGAATCTTCCTGCTCATTTTCAGAAATATCATCATCACCCCAACTGCTGAAGGCTTTGTTATTGGAGTATCCTCTGGAATTCCTCTTTCTTGACTCAGGGTAATCATTTGCAATGTGGCCATATTTTTCACAGTTGTAGTATTTTCCTTTATTCCTATTTTGATCAGTAATGTACTTCCCTTTCGAGAAGCTCTGTCTGCCTCTTCTGCCATTTCTCAATCTTCTAAAGTTCTCAACAACAGACCTGGTAATTAGGGCAATTTCTTCTTCTTCCAGTTTTTCCTCTTCTTCATCTTCTTTCACATCTTCTATTGCTTTGAATGCTACAGTCTTCTTTTTATTATCTTCCTGTCCTCATTTATTCAGATGAGTTTTCTTGAAAGCAATGAGGTCTTCTCTTAACTCATCATATGTGAGATTACTGAGATTCATGCTTTCAATGGCAACTATCTTGGCATGCCATTGAGAGGTGAGACTTCTGAGGATCCTGGTAATTTGATCGCTTACAAGATAGATTTTTTTAGATGCCTTGAGTTCTCCAATGATATTGCTGAACCTAGCAAATATACTTTCAACTGATTCTCCTTCCTTCATCAGAAAGACTCATATACCAGCAAACTTATAATAGTTTGCTTAACCTTGTCTGTTCCTTCATAGGTTACTTCTAGCTTATGCCACATTTCTTTGGCAGTCTCCCAGGAGGATATCTTTTCATATTCTTCTCCACTGATAGTATTACAAAGAATATTTTTGGCTTTGGAGTTTATCTGAATGATCTCCATCTTCTCATCAGTGTAATTCTCAAGAGATAGAATTACTTCAGTTGATGTTCCATCATTTTCCACAGTCTTGTCATCTTTCTTTGACTTAGTAATAGGAAGGTCACCATGCTTGATGACTCTTCATACTTTCATATCATAGGACTTGATGAAAGTTTCCATTTTGATCTTCCAGTGAGAGAAGTGTTTACCATTGAAATATGATGACCTTGTTTGAGAGGTTCCTTCTTAAAATAGGGCTCCAACAGTAAGTTGATGTGCCATGTTCTTTTCTAACTTGCAGTTAAGCATATATGCATGAGACCTTGCTCTGATATCAATTGAAAGTACAAGAGGGGAGAGGGGGTAATTTGCCTTGTTTTTTCAATTTATCGATCGACTATCAAGTTTGCTTAGTCGACTATCAAAAATAATAAAAACAGGATTAAAAGCAGAACTGAAAATAAAGATTGACACATAATTTTTTTAATACTGGTTGGTATCCAGAATGGATCTTAGTCCAGTCTCCTTGGGTTGCAAGGGATGCTCTACTAGTTCTTTTTGGTGTTTTGGATTGCAAAGTTTGAATTTAATTCCTACGACTATACTCAATTCCTTTTTCTCTCTTTTTCTTTTTGATACAGCAGCCTCACCAATTATATTTTCTCTCCTCTCTTTTTTGTGTACGCAATAAATCACTAAGAAATACAATGCTTGTTAAAAGTATAGTAAAAAACTTTGAGAAGGTTCAGACTTGAAGTATATTTTCTTCTTCATTCTTCAGCGGTGTATGTTTTCTTCTTCATTCTTCAGCGGCAATATAAAGGATGTATAGATAGCCGTTTGAAGTAGGTGTGTTGAAGAAGGCAACCCAAGAGTTTTGATCCTCGAAAAAGGATATGAAAGATCCTATTTTCAATAATAAGATTGAGTCAATTCTTGACTCTTTAAGACCGTTGATCTTGCTTCCTTTTCTGTGCTGAATTGCTTTCTTGATTTAAGCTTAGTAGATCTCTTTTTAATAGCCGGTCCTTTATTTAACTAAAATTTTAATAATTAAAAATTAATTTTAAAATTTTAAAATATTTTTTTTCTAAAAATTTACAACTGCCATATCATTAAATAGGTGCCAAAAATTATATTTTGAGAAATAATGACCATAGAAGCTAACTTGACTAAGTTGAATGACTTTTGGAAGACAAACAAAGTTGAGTGATTTTGGAGGATAATTACCCAAAGTTTAATGACTATTGAAAGACGAAACAAAGTTGAGTGACCTTTTAAAGACAACAAAGTTGAGTGACTTTGGAGGCTAATTACCCAAAGTTGAATGACTATTGAAAGACAAAACAAAGTTGAGTGACTATGATGACCAATCATCCATAGTTGAGTGACCATCCAAGCTTTTAACTCCTTAATGTGGAATGTGGATATCTAATAGTAAGTCATAACAAACACTATTAGTTATGCATAAATATTTTTTTCTTATACAACCATTTAAACACTGAATTAATTATACATTTATTATATTTGCACGTGTGAATCAAACACACACTACTAAGAATAATACAAATATCGATGGACAGAGTCGATCTAAAAAACTGATCTAGTCCATCATTGTTTTGCATGAAAATTATAAAAAAGTTTTTTTTTGTTTTTTTAAAAGAAAATCGGTAGACTTCGTCCGTTTTTAAAGTACAAAATTGCAGTTAAAGAATTTAAATAAAAATGATGAAAATATTTTCTTAAAGAACATGTGTGAAAGAGTGGTAGAATTTTCAAAAGTTATAAAAAATACCCGAATTTGATTCCAAGTAGCTGCACTTTTCAATATTTTTGAATTTTTTGAAAAAGTGACCATGTCCGTCGGTTTTTGTCAATTTTAAAAATTTGATAAACAACGTCGTTTGTCCTTGATTTTAACCCACGTTGTCTGTCGGATTGCTAAAAGTGAAGAATTCAAATTCGACGAATGTAAATGCGTCGATTTTCGATTAATTTTGACCAAAACACCAATACAATCGTCGATTTTGATCGTCATTTTTTAGGCATTTTTTAATAGTGACTATATTAGTTATCAATAATTGAGTTTTCTTATGACCAATCAAATACAATTAATTTCTTCTCTGATATTCGATATTTGTTTTAGAATCTGACTTCGGACTAATCTAAATTTGTGTTGAATTTTCTTTATTTTGAGGGTAAAAACATTCCTGTTAAAGATGATTTAATTTATAGAATTCAATCCCAAGACTTTAGTTTAAGTTGAAGGGGTAAAAGTGTACAAATTTCAATTTAACCGGTAAAATAAACGGGAATTGATATCGGGTTATCGATTTAATGGTTTTCAAACGATTCATATTTTTTTTTTATTTTGACCCATCAGTTTTGTTATTGGTTCTTTCAGTTTACTTAGCAGTTGAACTAATTATCCCCATAAAATCCTGTTAAATTATCTTTTTATCTCGAACTATATATTAGTAACACTTTAACTAGAAATCGTACTCATAATTTCCTATTCCCTATTCTAAATTTCGTTGGCTTAACTATAATACATTGAAGTTTGTTGTAATTGAACATATTTATGATTCATAATTTCTTTAGGCTAATTTAGTTATTTATTGTTGTCGGGTAAGACATGCTAATGTGGAAGTTCAAGATGGTAAAAATATCTAGAGGAAGAAGTTGGCCGTTGGCTCCTAGGAAACATTTTATTATTGATTAAGTCAACAATCGAATTGTTAAGTACTTCGATAGCTGATAATGAATTTTTATTTGTTCGATTATCCATTTAAAATATATACAACTAATCGATAACATACGAAACTGAAGCAAATTAATCGATAAGCACCTATATGGAAGAGTAGTAATCACCTATAGTGATAGTGTCATACTGTCATAAAATAACAAAGAATTATTATTATCTTTAACCTGAGAGTCCTTCTGTTTACCCTCGATTTGGGAGAGTTGGATTTATTGGTGGATCAATAGCACGCATTAAGGTCTTAGCTTCATTATTAGGAGCGTAAGTTTGCAAAAGGAAAATAATGTAAAAGAAATACAAAATAAATCAGCAAGACAATGATTAAAAATAAATTTGTAGCGACAGTGGAGTGCTCGGTCTTTATGGCTATAAGCAGGTCATGACCGTGAATGTAGCGTAGACAAGTGTAATAACAATGGAACAATGAAAACACTAAAGAAAACAGAGAAAGCTTAAGAACCAAGCTAAAAATATTTTATTGTTTCTAGGATAAGGGCTAGAAAAAATCCAATCCTTTACAATGTGGGAATGGGTGCCTATTTATAGGGTACACAAAGATCCTTATGAAAAATGGGATAATGCTTTTGTTAAGTCCATAGTACCGTGACAAATGGTCGACAACCACTTGTCCTTGAGCCATTGGAGAATGCTAGCCCAGTGCACCGCGTCTGACGCGGTTTGGCTGAGAGTCTCCTGCGCACCTGAATAATCTGACACCTCATCTTCTTGTCTATCCTTTGCATGCAGTCGCCATTGTTGATCCTCTCAGGCTACCCCATTTTTTCCCCAGAGGTTATTTCTTTATGTCGTGCTTGTTCTTGAGATGATGCCATTGTGGGCTGGCCCTTGCTACTCTGACCCAAATTGGTCCATTCTTACTAGAGCTATTTTTACCCTATACAGATAGTCCCTCTGTCTCTTGTGCACAATATCATTATGGTCGAGGGACAGAAACAGAAATCCACAGGGTATCTCTCGTGGCCGTTCGAGAGTATACTTCTCCAACCAGAGGATCCCCTTTATCCTACTGTGGACTTTCTTTGGGAAGGTCGGCCATTGAATTTTCCAAAAGGGCCTTTCCTTTGCTGATGGTTGATGGTCCCGAGACCATGACTTATGTCTTTTTCCTTGTCTTTTCAATTAGATAAGCACCTTCTTATCCCATGGCTTGCTATTTCCTCTTTTTACCCCTTCATTAATTTCAAGAGTGGTCAAATCATTTTCTTCAATAACCAAAACATCACCTTTGGTAATGACAGCCTAGCTCTTAATGCTTCAGTTTCTGCACTTTATCACCTCTTCTGTGGATGGCCTTCCACGTGTCCTTCATCCGGGCCCCCTTTTCAGGACTCTTAGCCTATAAATTCCATCTTCTTTCGACTCCTTTTGCATATTTTTGCTTCAAACTGCCTCAAGTCAGAGCAAATGATAAGCTCTTTTAAATCTGAATCATTTGCCCTTTGCATTCCTTATAGTCTTTGCCTCATTCTTGTCTTTGATCCAGGCGACCTATTCGCAAGGACCCTGCTTGGGTTGTCGACGAGAGTGAGGTACGGTAGGAAAAGCCCAAGGTGAGGGTGGTAGGTAATGCCCTGGCCGACCATCTTTCTCCATAACCGCCATAACCTCTTCCTTTGATGTTGATGCTTATGCATTTCAGCTAAGGTACTTGGCTGCTGTGGGGAAATCCACGCTATGAGGGGTTCTCATTAGCCTTTGATGAGAGAGCCTTAGGCGCAGAGAGGAGTGGCCACTCACGTTGATAAGGATACATAGTTGTAGGGGGCCCGCCCTAGGTGTCTACTTCCTTCAATGACTCTGTCTCCTTGTCGAGAGGTTGCAACATGGCTCCTATCATTATCAGGAGGAATGGATGAACCTGGCTCCCAAGAGTTCTTCGGACGAAGTACACATGCTACTAGGAGGGTATGGAGTCACCCCCATACTATGATTTGTGGCACTCTCATTTGCTTCCAAGAAGGGGACTGAGCTGAAGGAAGTTTCTTTAATCAATCAGAGCGAAGGAAAAGTTTAAGCCCGACGTATGCTTGGATGCTTCTTTTTTTAGCCCCTATTGTATACTAGACTTGAGAGCCTTGTATTATGTAATTTTTCCCCATTTTTAGGGCAACAATAATAATAATAAAGCTTATCTTAATTTCTCATAGTGCCTTTCTAATTTTTAATGTTACTTTTCTCGAATAACTCTTTAGCCTAGTGAGATCATTTCTGGGTAAGAGACCATGCCTGAGTCACCGTGTTTGGCCAATGTTTTTATTCCTCAATGAGATTATTGTGCCCTCTCACCCTTCTCTCTCGTTTGGGGTATCCATCCATCTTAATATAGAGGGCCAGAATCACCTAGGATGTCATGTCCCAACCTACCGGGCCATGCGGGCGCCTACTCTATGCACCTAAATAGACGAACCCTTACCACCCATCCAACAGGTAAAATGCGGAAAAGAGAAAATAAACCCTGAAATAACCTTTTTGATATATGAAAACCCTTTACAACCTTGTTTTCAGAAAAACATCCTTTTTGTGAATATTACAACCAACAGTTTTACAATTTAAATTACCCTACCTAGGACCTAGTCTAAACAGGTACAAGAGCTACTACAAGATTTATATAGAGAGATGTGAATAAGACACAACTTCCGCCATGGAATCGAAGCACAAAAGCTGCTGCAGATCACCATCGTCATGTACCTATGAAACATCACCAACTCTGCAACCAGACTATACCCAAAAAGGGTATAGCAAGAGTACAGTCAGTACAACCATACGTACTGGTAGGCATCATCAATCGACCTGAATCCACACGTACCATCATATATAAATACAGGGAAAACATGAAATAAATAGTTTAGCCCTATCCTCCACCATTTACCTTTAGCAGACCCGATCTCAACCGATCGTCTACTCACACCTCTTACCTCACCCCTTTCTATTCCTTCTGCTGCCAACTCCCTTCCCTTCAAGTCTTTCGGGTCACGCTAAGCTTAGACTTCCTAAGTCACACTAACCTTAGACTTCCCAAGGCACACTCACCTTAGACTTCCCAAGGCACACTCACCTTAGAATTTCCAAGTCACACTCCTCTTAGCCCAACCGCTAAATCCAGCTCTTATTTCCTCACTATTATCCTAGTCAACCCCCATGACTATGCATCCAGAAATGACCCAGTCCCTGTCAATCCAGACCCACTACACCCCTGGCACTACCCATAAGTACCCGTACCCCTCCCGGATCCCTAGATATCTCTTTACAGGATAAGACCAGCTAGTCACCCAAGGCCAGAAACTCAGTCAGTTCCCTAGTTTATCAAACACATGTAAACCACTTCACAAATATAATCAACAATCCGCAACAAACGACTTTTACACCTCATCACATATCCCGGACCCACCCCAAATCCCCTTTAGACAACACCTAAGTGTCAGACAAATAACCTGGTCTACACCAAGACCAGCTCGTAAAGCAATGTAACAATACGGCCTCTCAAGGACCCAAATACACAACCACAATTCAAGTTCACAACCCGGTCCACTCAGGGAACCGTTAAATAAAGATGCAAAAATACAAGAAAGTAAATCCGTACCAGGCATGGTACCCGAGCCAACCGTTAGTATTATCCTATCCCAAGCATGGTACCCGAGCCAACCAAAGTCAAACAATCCACAGTCACAAAAATGAACAATCAACATGTAAACCAACAAGCACAATACAACGTTCAATTTACCAGACTGCTAACAGGACTATTAGACATTTCTAATCATTCCCTAAGCAATGCATTTCATACAAATACTTAGATAAGAGTACTTAAACGCACAAAGCATTAAGGAAGCAAACGATCACCTACCCTTGTTCCCGGGTATGTCAGTCAATTTCTAGCCTGTCTGAAGACTAAGTCCCGTTTCCCCTTTTATTAACACACCTTAATAACTACATTGATTCCGAACCTTTTTAAGTCAATTACAACATGGGGAAAACCACTCCTTAACCTTGATGATTTATTCACTCCTTATTATTCTATTCATACGCCCGAAACCTTATCTAGGAATCTCTCTATTTTTATTACCCATTTAGTTACCCAAGCATTTCTCGGTTCCCCGAACCTTTCCGACATCCCAGCCCCCAAAATACTATCATTTCCCAGATCAAGACAATATGTACAGTCAACAAATACATATTAGCAACCCACAATTTCAACCAACCAATTCCTAGTTGACATATAACCAACACCGAATCTGCCAGACTCCGTGCCCGGAGGCCTAATCATGATTCTCCTTTTCAACTATACCATAGTACGAATATAAACATGTCTATATACTCAAGTGAAAACCTAGCCTACCTGGGCGCCAAGTAGCTGCAAAGATGCATTTCTGGCTTTGTAAAGGCATTCCCGACTGAACGATGGTCCTGGAATCTACTTTTCTACGTCCCTTCAGCCATAACCCTTCATCCTCATAGTTCTCAAGTCTTGGAGCAGCATAGGAGGATTTTTGGAGAAACCCTCATATGTTTCTCAACTGAGGAGGATAGATCTTTTATTAAAAACTCATTCTGAGGCTACTGCCTCCCATCATTCCACTATAGCGGATGACCTTCCGCCATAGCAGTTCTGCTATAGCGGATAAAATAATTCTATAGCGGAGTGACATCAGCCCAGATGATTTTCAAAAATATGAATTTTTTTGCCACGTCACCCCACTTAATACCAATTTTTTGAATTTCACAATGTCGTGGTTTTTGTAATAACGATGGATCCGGTCATTACAACAAATACCAATTTACCCATCGTTCATCCCCGAATGATCCCAAGGTCCAGAATATAAAAGGAACTAGCCTGAGACCCTCACTGTCCCAATGATCGCATAACTTACGAACCTACGCGAATTACCAGCCTTCTCTCGATTAGTCGCACTGATTTGAAGGAAATTAGATGATCTTGCTCCCTCAGAGATTTTTTTTTTGAATTTCTCAAGAAAATTACAAGTGACTTTCTCGAGTACCTAAGGAATCTGGGGTCTTGGATAATGTTAGAGCAAAAGAATTTGAAATATCCGGGAGAACTTTTCCTTTCCCAAATTGGATTCCTGTCCGCTATAGCGGATTTTATTCCCCCATAGCGCTTCTGCTATAGCGGTCTGTCAACTGCTATAGCGGTTGGCAACAGTTTTGAAATAGGGGAAAAACAAATTTCACCCCTCATTCTCCCCATATTTCTTTCGAAAATACTACTTTCTCTCCCGATCACCCTGCTCCCGACATTGAAATTTCCAGGTAAGACTCGTTTCTACTTGTTTCCTTACTTTCTTGCACGAATTTAGACATGATTTTGGTAGAAAACGAGGGTTTGGGGTATACATTGTAGTGGGTTTGAACTTGAACCTTAGGTTGGATTTTTGTTAGATTTATAAAGCATGGATCTTCCCCTTACGTTTATAATGCCTCCTAGGCATTATGGGCGTAAGGATTGCACTATTTTTGGCCAAAAAGGGCCGAAAATAGGGTGGGAGGTGAAGGGTTGTTCTTGAACAAAAGTTGTGATTTGGACAAAATTTAGGGGTTATAATGCCCAAATTTTTGTAGAAAACAGTAATAGAATGCTTTAGGGGCACTGATCTGAACTTGGATTGTCAAAAATGGAGTTTTGGGTCAAGGGTCGCCATTGTTGCACCCCTTGAAGATTCAGGGACGATGAATACCGCTATAGCAGTTGGGCTCCGCTATAGCGGTTCTGCTACGATGGATATTTTTCCGCTATGACAGTTTTGCTATAGCGAACGATTGTCTGGTATAGCGAAAGGCCGCAAACCAGTAGCTTCCCAAGCGGACACTTAGAAAATTCCCCCTCTTTTCCAAATCCCTTATGCCTTATCGAGTTCTAATCCAATTTTATTGCTACATTACATGTTATACTTCCAATGGATGGACGACAATAATTGCCCGTGTATTCCTACGAGCGTTTCCCCAACGAAGCTAGTCGGGAGAGGTTCCTGGATTACTATAGACTGGGCATTTGTTACGAGAGAGGGTGCAAGCTGACAGGGGTGGACGGAAAAACAGTCGCCTTGCACCGTAAGGTTAGAGAGTTGGGTTGGGATTCCTTGTTGGTAGCTCCTTCTCCCGCACAGACAGGCTGGGTGCGAGAGTACTATGCCATTCTTTCTACAGTCTGTTGGGATGAACCCAACTCTACCATCCATATCTAAGGAGTGGACATCCCCGTGGATGCTCAGACTATCAATTGGGTGTTTGGAGTGCCTCACGTCTCCAATAAATCCTACGAGGCTAAGTTCTGGCTCTAGGACATGAATTGGTTGAGGGACACTCTTGTGGATTAGACGTGCAAGGATCAGGTCTACTGGGTCAGGACCGAGGGCATCACTAATACTTACTTTTCTACGGAGGCTAGGATGTGGCTCAACCTGGTATCTCGAAGGATCCGCTCATCGGGTAACAAGACTGACGTGACCTATGCCCAGGCCCTAGTGATTGCTTGTGCCATGCAAGGCATTATCATAAATGTGGGGGAGCAAATCATCTCTGAGTGGAAGGAATTCTACCGGGGTCACAGGAAGGGCCCCTATCTTCCGGGCTTGGTATCTGAATTGTGTAAGCGAATTGGGGTACCTGAGGACCATACTGACTTGGAGGTGGCTATGGACGACCCTTTTGACCCTGTCCGAGTGAAGTTAGTTAGTCTCCAAGAAGAAGAAAAAGGTGGACGAACCAGGAAACATTCAGCCGGTCTAGGATGCTGCCGATGATGATGATGATGAGACTCCTGCCCCTCCCCAGCCTCAGCCCCCGATCACTAGCACCCATCTAGAGGAGACCTTGTCCCTGGTACGAAGGTTCACAGAGGGAACCGCCACTGGAGGTACAATCCCGCCCCTACTGCTCAAGACTTTGCTGCACTCCGAAGGTAGTTAGAGGAGGAGAAGAAGAAAAGGCACTCCCGGGACCGTGTGTTTGCCCGGATGTGGAAGACCATCAAGATCATGTTCTCTTGTGTTGCCCCGGGCTAAGAGATTCCCACCCTGAGCCCGAGGATAGGCAGGAGTTTCCCTTCCTGAGCGATGATGTGTCTTAGGACCTCCCCCCCCTTTTACCTTCGAACAATTTACAGCTTTTTGGTTGCCCCCTTTGGGGATTTTGTTAGACAATATTCCCCTTCCCATTTTCCCTTTTTATTATCGCACATGGATGCTAAATTATGATATTATCTCTTATATGCACACTATGATAGTTAAATCATTGATTTTTTGTTTTACCTAGCAATTTGTAGCTTAATTCCTGCTTTGAAATCATCCCGGTAATGAATGAAAAATATGAGAAAATAGGGTGAGGTTTCTGCCTCACGCCCTTCCGCTATGGGGGTTTCCACTCCACCATAGCGATACCCTTGTAGCGATAAAAATTCTGCCATAGCGGGATCTCCATAGCGGTACAGTTCCGCTATAGCGGTCCCGACAGTGACAGCCCAGAAAATTTGAATTTTCCAGCAAGTATACCATTCCCCCTTCTTGATTATCATTGTCTACTCCCGTCGATCCCACCATTGTCTTAGACTACCCCCAAGACACTTTCCTGGCAAAGCACATGTCAAATCTCAGCATCAATTTTCGCAATCAACAAGAGGATTACTGTAATGACTGGGTTCATCGTTACGGGTAAACCATTCGTGCCAAGTTTTGGGTTAGAAAAATTCTGGGTTTGGGAGTTGAAAATTCTGGGCTAGGCTTGTAACACCGCAGAACTTCCAAGCCCAGACTAAGCTTAGAAAACTAGTAGAAAATAAAAATTTTAGAAAAGTTCAAGTTCCCAGGAATTACAGTTCAAACCACGGACCGCCGTTCAGAAGAACAGTCCATCATTTGAAACCATAATCCCTGAAACAGTAGCCCATCAGTTCTTCCCCAAGGACCATGGTTCAGGCAACGGACCGTCGTTCATAAGAATGGTCCATTATTCAAACCGTAGTCCCAATTTTAGTTGACCCACAACTCTATCTTCAGAAACAACGAGTCCCTTGACGGGCCGTCGTTCAGAAGAACGGTCCATCCCGAGGAGTCATAATTTCTCAGAATCAGAGGACCCCAGTTCCAGCCCTAGGAACCATGGTCAAATGATGGGTCGTCATTCAAAAGGATGGACCGTCCTATTAAACTGTCGTTTCGAGGACCAGAGACCCTAAAATGCACAGGCAGAACCACGGCTCATGTTGACGGTCCGTCGTTTAGAAGGACGGCCCGTCAACCAAGCCGTAGTCCCTGAGCGTAATTTTCTGCAGATTCTTTTAAACTTTTCCAGGGGCAGTCCAGTCTTTTCCCAATTATTTTAATTATGACCATATGTCGTTTTGGGGGTAATTAAAGGGTTTTTAACTCTATTTCTCCCTCATTACTCCTAAATCACTCATACTTAGAAAATCTCTCAAGAACAAAACGCTCTCTCTTAAGAACAAGGCAAAAAGGGTTTTCTCCAAGTTCCTCTCAAAATCCAAAGGTTCAACTGTAGAATCTTCATACAGGTATGTGGGATTTCACTAGTGGGTTCCTTTCACCCATTAGGTCCCTATCACTCATTCAAATCCCTTCAGTTCTCCATAAATGCTAAAAATCTAGGGTTCATAGACCTTAGAGAATTCTTGCTATTCAGATGTTATGGAATTATATAATGCTTAGTCCATGTTTCTTGGAGAATCAGTATAGTTCATCTACAGAGTTCAAAACCCTAACTTGTTGTAATTTTCATGTCACGACCTAATTTCTCGGTCATGATGACACCTACAACCCCCGGTAGGTGAACCAATCCCCGTAGCCCAGAACATTTAGTAATAGGCTACTATCTATCGAATAAGAGAACAAGACGAATAGAACAGATAAAAGGACTATAAATATATATATATATGCGGAAACTAGACCAAACCCCAAGACCTGGTATCATAGTATAGAGCCAAAACTACATACATGGAGTGCAAATAAACCAAAACTATATATACAGATATCTCTGAATGGTAATAGAGTACATGAAGCAAAAGATAAACTAAAGCTAAGCTCCGATCGCCAAGAGCTCACCCTCAGCCTGAAGTAGTTCCCAACAGATCTCCAAGCACGAATCACAACGATCTAACGGCGATGGCCCACGCTAGGATCTGCACCCAAAGATGCAGGGGGTAGGGGTGAGCACCAAATGCGAGGCATAAGGTACCCAGTAGGTATCATAGGCCGACTGGGCACATATAAGATAAAATCGTAGTAATAGACAGAATAGAAGCAAGTAGTCACACAAATCAACGAAAGATACACAGGAACTAGCCCAGAGGGAAATCAACAGAACCACATATGAGGCTAGTAAGCAAAATATACACACCACAGGCACAGGTGAACGTAAGAAATAACGCACCTGGGGTCCTTGCAATAACAGTGTATACAAAATAAGTTTACGAAATGGACGGTATACCGGTAACCTCAAGTGTAAGAAGAAGAGAGAAAGAGTAATAATAGTCATGCTCAGAGACATGAATCAAACCCAACTAATCATACTAATCTCATACTTATCCATAATAGAGAACAATTCTGTAAGTAAAAAGCAAAAGTCTACCTACAGTCCCCCGGCCGCCCATACAACCGAGGAACACAAACAAGTGAAAACAAACCCCCCGGCATCCCATACTACCGGAGCGTACAATCAGCAAACAGCAAACAAGGGTGGAGCCTCAAACAATGAATGATATAATGCATGAAGATCTCAAGTGCCATGGTATCTCTGTATGTACCTCCCCCGGCGCCGATCCGGCCCAGCAGGTAGGTTCCATGGAAGGACTCTGCCCGTATACCTCTACTCCACCGTATACCCCTCCTCCGGCCCTGCAGCCCCGTCCGCCCCTGGCCCGAGATGGCAACGCCGCTCCATCGAGGGTCTCCTCTTGTAGCCCAATAGCTAAACTCCGCTAATAGACAGTCGTCTGGAAGCAAGTCCGGCTATCAGGATGGAGACCCAGTCCTCGAATATGCAATGCCCAGACCCTGTTCCAGGGACTAAATTAGTGAGGGAAAAAAGGATCATCAACAAACCCCTCCACGGGTGCCGGGCCGTATGACCGGGAGTCCGTAACTAAGTAAATAAGTCATCTCAGGTGCTCGGTCGACGAGGCTAAAAACCATCAAGTAGCAGAAAACTTAAGTAGCATCGGCCCTGCCGGGCTAGTGTAGTAGTAAAACTGGTGTTTTAAAACATACTTTTTAATTTACTCTTCTTTTACCCAAGAATACTCACAAGTCAAATCAAACCATTTCCAATCATTTCCATCAAAAACGGGCCCCCCGGGCCATGCAAGGTTTAGAAAATAGTGCCAGTAGGCCCGAAGCCAAAACCAAAGTAAAACATGGATAAAACCTCTTTATATGCATGGAAATGGTATGATCACACACAATAGCTGCCCCGCAGCTCACAATCAACCTATCGACCCTGCACAGGCCCACAACTACTCAGCAAGCATAACCAGCCTAGAAGGATAATTCTATGCCCAGGACTCGCGGACATTCCCAAAATCCCACCTTCTATGTTCCAGAGTCAACAAGGCCTCACAGGACCACAAGGGTAAATAAAATATAACGACAAATACTACAAGCAACGGAGGAACAAAAGTAGGCAGACATGAATAAAGCGGTCAAGGTCTGTGGTACCAACCTAATAAACCAACCCAAGGATGCCCATTAATACAATCTTATTTTATATATACGGAGTCTAGGGAAAATAAACCGTAACCTACCTGTCGTCCGATGACAAGATGCTAGAATGATGTCCAAGCTCGAACCACTCCGAGAAAATCCAAAACTAGATCAGAATCGGATTTGGGCTTGAATAACTTGACGTAGATAATTGATTTTCTTTTCGGTGCTCAATATAAGAGCAAAATAAGAACATTAATGTATTCTCCACCAAATATTCCTTCATCCATCTGCTCGCATATGCTAATACTTGGATAGAAGAGAAAATGAAAGGTTTGTAGTAAAGGGGCAGTACATATGTATACGTGGAAATGTTTTCTATATATATACACATTACTACCAACCTTTAGCAACATTTGCTGGCCACTATTTGCTGATATTGCTTGCTGGCCACTCCCTCCACCTACACGTGGAGTGGAGGTGGCAATTGCAAGGCAACAAAACAATATTTTTGTCCCGTTATTTATATACTCGGGTATTGCATAAGTTTGTGGTAAAATAAATATAATATTTTAAATATACCATAATTCATAGAAAATTATTTCAAACAAAACCTACTATATTATAATAATAATTTTCAACATAACTAAATTTACTATCTCCGTTAAAATGTTTTTCAAAGGTAATAATAATATAATATAACCTCCTACCACCTTCGACTTTTAAATAAAATATTTTCAAATACGCACAATTTCGATACTCAAAAATTCTCTCGGGATCCTCCTTTATGTTTTATTACTGTTTCAGAACTGAAATGGCATTTTCAAACGTGAAGTCGAGGCTTAAATCGAGTTTGACCCGACCCGGTTCGCGACCCGGTTCGCAACCCATTTTCTGCCAGACAGTCCACGATAAAACAGTCATAACTCTTTACTCCGAGATCAGTTGGACGTAAGGTTTGGTGCGTTGGAAACTAGACTCATAGACCTTCGATTTGGTATTTTGGGGGACTTCTAACTCTTTATATATTGGGAGAAAAGCTCAAAGACATTTTACCCAAAGTTCAGGAAATTTGTTAAAGAACTTACGATAACTTTTGTCGATTTGCTTGACTTCAAAACTTATACGTGGAAATGACCGGAAGGGTCATTACATTTCAATACTCCATAGATTATACATGTTAGGCAGACTCAGTCAGATGATCAGATTTCAGAATTTGAATGTCATATCCTACAGCTTGGTTGTGTGCATTCTCAGATTATACAGTATTTTGAGCTATCCATTGTTATAGTTCCATGCTAACTTATATTCAATTGGGAGTAGACTTAGTACCGAGCGGACTAGGTATGGGGGCTTAGCTGTCAGCTTAGGCTATGACCCTTAGTAGCAATCCCCAAGTCCCAGAACTATGGCGCCACCGTAGGTTTGAAGGAGTCAGCTATCAGAATAGGCTGCACCTCTTTTTCCCTTGTGGACATCAGCAGTGGATCCACGTCAGACTTGTTTATACCCTTGGCAAGGTATGAACGCCCTTCCATCCAGGGTTACAGGTTGGCCCCACAGTTGGGTCACCTTGGGGTATGTTGGTTAGTAGTATCTCCCACAGTCAGATTCATGTGCATTGACCTTGTATTCAGTACTCATGTTCAGTATTCAGATCAACATGTTATTTCATGATTTATACTTGGTCACTGCATTCAGTACAACTCTCAATTACAGTTCAGCATGTTTATTCTTTTGTTCAGTTTTATATATATATATATATATATATATATATATATATATATATATATATATTGTTTAGTCTAGCTTGTATCCTGCATGTTCAGTACATTCAAAGTACTGACGCATACTTTTGTGCTACATCATTTCATGATGTAGGTTCAAGCACTCAGCATCCAGATCGTGCCTAAATTGACCTCCGATCCGTACTCAGCAGCTTAGTGGTGAGTCCCCAATAGTTCGGGGACAATAGACATGCCTTTATTTCAGTATTTATCTTCAGTTTTTCTAGAGTTAGCTGGGAGCATGTCCTAACAACTCCTATTCAGTTAGATGGATTTTAGACATAGACTAGATTCTACACTTTTAGTATTGTTATTCAGTCAGTACTCAACCAGATTCTTATATTCAGATTTTATTTGGGTTCTTCCCGCTTTCAGATATTTAGTTGCTTTAGTTTTCCGCACAGTACATATCTTTAAATTGGTTTTACTTAGATATGCCATGCCATGGGTTAGCTTAGGGTCACTCATGACACTAAACACCGTGTCGCGTCTAGGGGGTAGCCTCGGGGCGTGACAAACTTTGTATCAGAGCATAAGGTTCAAGTGTCCTAGGATGTCTGAAATCCGCATCAAGTAGAGTCTCCTTCATGGGTGTGAAGCGCGCCACACTTATGGAGGAGGGGCTATGAGAAGTTATTAAGAATAACTTCCTTTCTTTCTTTTCCAGCTCGTACTATAGAGTGTGAACTCTAATTGATCTCTCTCTATTCTAACTCGTGCTCTTCGCATTTCAGAAAAATGCCTCTAAGAAGAGCTAACGCTAGGAACTATCTAGCAGCCCCAACAGACCCCTTAAACGAGTAGGTTACGCATGCCAAATTCAGGGCTGCCTTCTAAGTGCTCGCTCAAGCCATGACTGCTCAGGTCAACCAACAAGCTGCCACACCATCTCCACCTTAGGTCAATGCTGCTGCAGCCAAAATCTAGGACTTCACTTGTATGAGCCCTCCAGAGTTTCATGGGTCCAACTCAGAAGAGGATCCCCAAGAGTTCCTTGAGGACATCCAGAAGGTCACTGGCATTATGGGTGTCACTTCAGTCGAGGGTGCAGACTTGGCCATTTATCAGCTAAAGGGAGTGGCCTACACTTGGTACCAGCAGTGGAAGGAATCCCTTTGTACCAATGCAGGACCAGTGACTTGGGATATGTTCAGGACTGCTTTTCTAGACAGATTCTTTCCACTAGAGCTCAGGGAAGCTAAGGTTCAAGAATTCATCAACTTGAGACAGGATGACATGAGTGTACACGACTATGCTATGAAGTTCACACAGTTATCCAAGTATGCTCCAGCGATAGTAACTGACTTTCGAGCTCGCATAAGAAAGTTCATGTCGGGTGTGTCCAACGATGTGGTCAAGGAATGCAAGACAACCATGCTTGTGAAGGAAATGGACTT
Source organism: Jaltomata sinuosa (assembly GCA_003996215.1). NCBI lineage: Eukaryota > Viridiplantae > Streptophyta > Magnoliopsida > Solanales > Solanaceae > Jaltomata > Jaltomata sinuosa. Next base: position 208,231 of record QJPP01001658.1, read on the forward strand.
CTCCTGGTTAGTTACTTATGCTCAACAGATTGAGGAGGAAAAGATCAAGGAAAGGGGAGTTATGCTAAGAGGGCTAGGACAGATGAGTATATCCACTTTTAGTATAGGTCAGAGGGTAGAAATTGCTCTCAGTATCGATAGAAAAATTCATCACCAGCTTCATCTTCTGCTAGTGCCCCAGTGCCTAAGTTCAGGAAGGACCGACGGGGTAGAGCATCTGGCTCCAAGTCCTAAGGTTCGGTTACTAGTGGGCGCACTAATCCGATGTGTAAGAAGTGTGGTAAGAACCACCAAGATGAGTGCATGGAAGGCAGCGGAAATTTCTTTGGATGTGGTAAGCCAGGCCACATGATGAGGGATTGTCCCACAGCTTCTCAGAAGGGTAAGGATGTTCGCCCTCAAACTCAGACAGGTTCTACAGTAGCTCCCGCAAGTCGCCCTACTCAGCAAGGTGCCTCATCTGGTTCGGGTGGCAGTCAGTGCCAGAACAGGTTGTATGCACTTCAAAGTCGTCAGGGCCAGGAAGATTCTCCCGATGTAGTCATGAGTACGTTACTAGTCTTTAATTCCGATGTTTATGCATTGTTAGATCCAGGAGCTACGCTTTCTTTTGTTACTCCATATATAGCAGTAAATTTTGATATCAGTCCAGAAACTCTAGAACCCTTCTCAGTCTCTAATCCAGTTGGTGACCCAGTTATAGCTAGATGGGTATATAGAAATTGCCTAGTCATAATTTCCCAGAAAGTCACGCAGATCTTGTAGAGTTAGAAATGGTAGATTTCGATATCATTTTAGGCATGGATTGGTTACATTCCTTTTATGCCTCAATCGATTGCAGAACTAGGATCGTTCATTTTCAGTTTCCTAACAAGCCAGTCCTAGAGTGGAAGGGTAGTAACTCAGTGCCTGTAGGCCATTTTATTTCTTACCTTAAGGCCATAAAGATGATTTCCAAAGGGTATATCTATCATCTAGTTTGGGTTAAGGATTCAAACTCAGTAGTCAGTGAGTTTCCAGAAGATCTTCCTGGAGTCCCTCCAAAAAGGGAAATCGACTTCAGAATTGATCTCCTTCTAGATACCCAGCCCATCTCAATTCCTCCTTACAGAATGGCTCCAGCTGAGCTCAAGGAATTGAAAGAACAGTTGAAGGACCTTTTAGACAAAGGCTTCATCAGACCCAGCATCTCACCATGGGGTGCTCCAGTATTGTTCGTGCATAAGAAATATGGTTCTCTCAGGATGTGCATAGACTACCGTCAGTTGAATAAAGTCATAATCAAGAACAAATATCCTATCCCCAGGATTGATGAATTATTCGACCAGCTTTATGGTGCCAGTTATTTCTCTAAGATAGACCTTAGATCTGGCTATCATCAGTTCAGAGTCAAAAATAGTGACATCCTGAAGACAGCCTTCAGAACTCAGTATGGTCACTACGAATTTGTTGTTATGTCTTTCGGACTAACCAATGCTCCTGCAGCTTTCATGGACTTAATGAATAGGGTGTTCAAATAGTATTTGGACTTGTTCATCATCGTCTTCATTGATGATATCCTCGTTTACTCTAGAAATAAAGAGGAGCATGTGACTCATCTGAGGGTTGTTCTGCAAACTCTCAAGGATCGCCAGCTATTCACTAAGTTCAGCAAGTGTGAATTCTAGTTACAATCGGTCGCTTTCCTTGGTCATGTAGTATCCAGAGAAAGGATCCGTGTTGATTCTCAGAAGATTGAGGCTGTAAAGCACTAGCCCAAACCCACCTCTCCTACAGATATCAGAAGTTTCTTGGGTTTGGCTAGCTATTACAGAAGGTTCAGTGAAGGATTCTCATCTATAGCATCCCCATTGACTAGATTGACTCAGAAAAAGGTCAAGTTTCAGTGGTCAGATGAGTGTGAGCAGAGTTTCTTAGAACTAAAGACCAGGTTGACTACAACTCCTGTCTGGACTCTACCAGAGGGTTCAGATGGTTATTTGGTTTATTGCGATGCATCCAGAGTTGGACTGGGCTATGTCTTAATGTAGCAGGGTAAGGTCATAGCTTATGCCTCCAGACAACTTAAGGTCCATGATAAGAATTACCTGACTCATGACCTCGAGCTTGCAACGGTGGTGTTTGCCCTAAATATTTGGAGGCACTACTTGTATGGTGTCCATGTTGACGTGTTCACAGACCATAAGAGCCTCCAGTAAATGTTCACCTAGAGAGAGTTGAACCTTCATCAGAGGAGATGGCTTGAGTTCATCAAGGATTATGAAATGAATGTGCTCCACCACCCGGGTAAGGCCAACGTAGTGGCTGATGCCCTCAGCAGACTGTCTATGGGTAGTGTGTCTCAAGTTGAGGAAGAAAAGAGAGAACTAGCCAGAGATGTTCATCGGCTGGCTCGCTTAGGTGTTTGACTTATGGACACATTAGAAGGTGGTGTGATAGTTCAAAATGGAGCAGAATCTTCCCTAGCATCAGAGGTTAAGGAGAAACAAGATAGTGACCCTATATTGCTTCAGTTGAAGGGTGAAGTTCATCAGCAGAGAGCAGAGGTTTTCTCCCAAGGGGAAGATGATGTACTTCGCTACTAGAGTCACTTGTGTGTTACAAATGTGGGTGAGTTAAGGCAGCAGATCCTTACAGAAGCCCATAGTTCCAGATATTCCATTCATCCAAGTGCCACTAAGATGTACCGTGATCTACGGGAAGTCTATTGGTGGAATGACATGAAGAGGGAAATAGCGGATTTTGTGGCCAAGTGTCCCAATTGTCAGCAGGTAAAGGTAGAACATCAAAAATTGGGAGCTGTGACTCAGGAGATTAGCATTCCTACTTGGAAGTGGGAAGTGGTTAACATGGATTTCATAATGGGTCTACCCCGTACTCGCAGGCAGCATGATTCCATTTGGGTAATAGTGGACAGAATTACCAAGTTAGCTCACTTCTTAACAGTCAAGACTATAGATTCAACAGAAGATTATGCCAGGCTCTACATAAGTGACATAGTCAGGTTGCATGGTTTTCCTTTTTCTATCATCTCAGATAGAGGCCCTCAGTTTATATCTCACTTCTGGAAGTCATTCCAGAAAGGTCTTGGCACTCAGGTAAAGCTCAGCACAAAATTTCACCCGCAGACGGACGGTCAGGCAGAGCGTACCATTCAGACTTTAGAGGATATATTGAGGGCTTGCGTGATCAATTTCAAGAGTAGTTGGGATGATCACCTACCTCTCATAGAGTTCACCTACAATAACAACTACCATTCCAGCATTCAGATGGCCCCATACGAGGCTCTATATGGGCGTAGATGTAGATCACCTAGGTGAAGCAACCTTGATTGGACCAGATTTGGTTCATGAGGCTATGGAAATTTTTTAGCTCATCAGAGACAGGCTTAAGACAGCTTAGAGTCGTCAGAAATCCTATGCAGATGTTAGGAGAAGAGACTTAGAGTTTGAAAGTGATGACTGGGTTTTCCTGAAAGTGTCACCCATGAAGGGTGTGATGAGATTTGGCAAGAAAGGGAAGCTTACTCCCAGATATGTAGGCCCTTACAAGATCCTAAAAAGGGTTGGTAATATGGCTTATGAGTTAGAGTTGCCAGCAGAATTAGCAGTTGTTCACCGAGTCTTTCACATTTCCTTGCTAAAAAAGTGTGTGGGTGATCCGACATCGATTGTCCCCTTAGAAAGTGTGGCTGTGAAGGATAGCCTCACCTAGGTTCTAATTTAGATTCTTGACCGTCAGGTTTGTAGGTTGAGAAATAAGGAAGTCGCTTCAGTCAAAGTTTTGTGGAGGAACCAGTCCGTAGAGGGAGCTACTTGGGAAGCAGAAGCAGCCATGATGTCCAAGTACCCTTACCTCTTTCCCTCCGACTCAGTTTCAGCTTGAGGTAACAATTCCTCTTTGGTCTCTCAGTTTACTCTTGTGTAATTCAGTCTCAAGTACTTTGTTCCATCAGCTTTCCTTGCATTTCACCTTATGTGCATGTTCATGGAACTCATTTCAGTCAGGTATCAGTTTCTAGTACTCAGTTGGTAGGGATTTTAGCTCTTTCCCTCAAAACTCATCTTGTTCAGTCTTCATTCGAGGACGAATGATCCCAAGGGGGAGATATTGTAACACCCCAGAACTTCCAAGCCCAGACTAAGCTCAGAAAACCAGTAGAGAATAAAAATTTCAGAAAAGTTCAAGTTCCCAGGAATCACGGTTCAAACCACGGACCGCCATTCAGAATAACGGTCCATCATTTGAAACCGTAATCCCTAAAATAGTA